>JABUQX010139031.1:2500-7500 GCA_015478945.1 Trachelipus rathkii | reverse complement strand
GTTTCACCAGGACATTTCTATGTTTAAAAAGCGGTTCAGTAGGCGATGGAATGAAAGTATGCTTGCTGAATATTGCTAGTCTTTTATCAGGAACACCACAACAGATGCCTACAAGAGGAAACGGAAAAAAATCATTTTAGTGTGTGCTTGCTATAATAATCAAGACACTGTTACAATTCAATGTAACCAATATGTTTAATGAGGAGTGTCTACAAAGAAAGCGGTACGTGATGGAGTTTTTTGGTTTTCATAAATGTAACAAGCAACTTTTGTTTATATTTGTTTATACTGAATCACATATTTTCATGTAAAGGACAAAAAAAAATTTAAATTTTGCTGTGCAGTGTTATCATAATGATATCTTCAACTGATTGGATTACAATGATACAATTGGTTAGAATAGAAGTGTCATGGGATGAGAAGACATTTATTTTATCATCAAAGAGCTACCATTACTGGCAGAAATTCGGTAGTTCTTCAGCCTTAATATAATTTGCAGGTAACGTCATGTACAACCGAAAGTTAGCAATTTAATTCTGGCCTGTTATTTTCTTAGAGTTCTTACTAGGCTTTTTGTCAGACGGAATTAAAGATTAAACTCAATTTACCTATATTTTGAGAGATCTTTGCTGACTGCTGTTTGAGATGCAACAACATTTCTAATGTTGGTGGCCGACGGAGTTTGTGGTTTTTACTCAAGAAAGAAACAATTCTCTTTATATGGCACCAACATCTCTTGTTTGATGGCGAACAGCATCTGGGGATAGGTTCCATTTCTCCAACATTCTTAAATACGTCAATGAGATATTCACCTGTATGACATTCATGAGAGGTTCAGAGCACGACACAAAATTTGGACCTTGAAATGGTAGCCAAATGGCATGACCACTCAGAGTACAAAGAAGCAGCTAATTTGGTATCTGACTATTCTCCGAGAGGAGAATCTAACTTGGATGATTGTTTGATAGAGTTATTGGTATTCCGAAACTTTTGTTTAACGCTGTCATATTTTCTTTCGATATATATCGTAGTATTTTTTAATTAAGTGTATTGACCGGTTTTTTCGTTAGCCGTACAAAGTAAAATTTCAACGGCTGACAAAACGGCGATCGATCACTACAACCATTATTGGTACTATATCGATGCTTCTTGATTTTTCGTTGTATCAAACATATTTGTAGTTTTATATTAGTTTCAGAGTAATCTGCTTCGTTCTTAAACTTGGAATTGGAGATCCTTAACTCTTTTTACTCATTTTAATTTCTACATTTTCCTTGTGTTTGTTAGCTTAGATAGTTCTTAGATATCTTCTTCTTTCAAGAGAATAATTACGATTGCAAAGTGTACGGTTTGCGTTGTCATGGGAAGCAATATCGAAGTAATCCAAAAAACCACAATGGATAAGGATGCCATTGCGGAATTGCTTCAACAGTTGATTTCCGAGCGAATATACTCAAAAGTACAGGCGTATCAATAAGTGTGTGCTAATTTTGATTGTGACTCCATTACTGTGCTACCTTAAGACGGCATTAGGCAGAGTCATTTTTAATCAATATCTCACTAAAGTTGCTAAAATTTTAAAACAAGTCCCATCAGAGACATTTTCTATTCACATTCCTAGCGTCCGCGTGCAGATAAAATAATTTATTTATAATATTTGCGGAAGTGGAGTGCAGATAATATTTAAAAACACCCAGATAACTAATATAGTATTGTAATGCATGTAATATAATAATAATATATATATATAATAATAATAATAACAATAATAACTAACAAAACTATAATAATATGTAATAATAATATATATATATATATATATATAATAACTCTTATAATAATAATAATATGTATATATATATATATATATGCATATATATATATATATATATATATATATATATGTATATATATATATATAACTGCTATATATATGTATAACCCATATATATATAACGCTATTAGCTATATATATATATATATATATATATCTCTTCTTTCTTTGACATATAACTATATATATATATATATACTATACTATACTATATATATATATATATATATATATACTCTTATTTTTGCACACTACTCTCAAGAAAAAAATAGTCGCTGGAATCGTTCAGTTGCAATAATTTTAGCTTCATCAAAGCTATTTATTACAGTTTTTCATTACAGTGTTATTACTGGATGAAAAATGTTTGTAATATGGCAGTAATAGTAGCAATTGGGACCTATAATATTAATATTGTTTTCATATACTCACCTCTCCAAACACAGAATATTTATAAACATTATGATAACTGTTGTAAAGAGAACCAAAAGAAAACTGGCCCGCCCAGCTCCGAAGCATACTTCTTGAAACAACAGGATGTATGTATTCTGAGCAGCATGTCATAAACTCCATTACATAGGCTATAATTAATATCAGGCTATAGAATTCTTAGAGCTACATAGGCTATGATATAACAAATTCGGCTCAGACCTGGGGAGGAAAAAAAACTTTAAGACAGAAGAACCTGTTCATCCTATCGACAGCGATAACAGCAACCTTCCCATCTTTTCGGAAGTCACCGTAGCGTTCTTAGTGTCAAAGTTGCAGTCATTCCTAGGGTAGTTAGCGTATAAACTTGTCTAATAAAGTTTGAAGTACAGGTGAAAAAGTATTAATATAATTTAAAAACTGACTATAGGATTGGAGCCTGAGTTTCTCAGATCTCACTATAACGTAAATTGACGAATTTAAAGCAAAACTCTAAAGGGTGAAGCAAATCACGAGTGTTTAAGACTAGTTATGACGAATATATATATATATATATATATATATATATATATATATATATATATATATATATATATATATATATATATATATATATATATATATATATTTATCTTATATATATACATATATATATATAAATATATATATAAGTATATATATATATATATATATATATATATATATATATATATATATATATATAATATATATATATATATATATATAACAATAATAATAATAATATATAATAATATATATATAACAATATATATAACGCATATATATATATATATATATATATGCAATAACATATATATATATATACTATATATATATATATATAATAATAACCATATACAATATATAATATAATAACAGCAATGACATATATGTATATATATGCTATATATATATATATATATATAATATAATATATATATATATATATATATATATATATATATACTATATATATATATATATATTGATAAAAATACCCCTTTCTGAGTTATTCACCATGCTGGGATTAAACCTGGGCCCTATCAGATGAACGCGTATGTGCTTGACCACTACGCCACGATGGACTAAAAGAAGAACGCGAGAATTCTTCCTGTGGTGAATGGGGAATATAAGCACCCACCAAGACAGGACATCCAGCGTCCTTCCCGTTCACACTCAGGCGTATGGTCAAGCAGGGTACCGCACAAGGTAAAAAATACTCAGAAACTGGGGATCGTATTTTATTGATAAGGTAAACTGCATTTACCGCAGTGTCAATAAGTATTGATAAAAATACCCCTCTTCTTAGCTATTCATCCTACTGGGATTGAACCTGGGCCCTAACAGATGAGCGCGTATGTGGTTGACCACTACGCCACGATTTTATATATTAAAAGTAAGGGACTTTCAAGGATGACAGAAACACTCATGCTGGAGGTAGATAATAGATTTCAAACTCTGCAAAACAAAGACGCATGTGCAATAGCAACTTTTCAAAATCCTAGATATAAAACAAAATTTCTTGAAACACGTGTTTTACAGAGGGTTAAAATTAATTAGAATGCTTATGTGATAAAATGCTACTAAAGACAGAAATATCACCAGCCACTAAAAACAAAATTTCACAGAAACAGATATGCAATTACCCATCTGTTAGCGATATCATTACTGTATCCATGAATTTCTTTTGGCTTCTAGCCGCGATGAAATATTGTTAACGGAATTGATAGAAAGACACTCTATCAGTCGTCGAGAAGAAATATATCAAAGAGAAAAAGCTGGAATCAGATAAAGATCCCCTGGTTTTCATAATTGCAAAAGTTTTCCACATCATGCAGAAGTCGCCAGGGAATTCTTAGCATACCTTTCAACCAATTTAACTAGTGAGCGTCTTTCAGTTGTGCATATCATTTATGATGAAAAGAGAGAGAAAACCAAACTCTCACTAGAAGGGCTCAGCTTTTTTAAGCATAATTTTTAAATTATTATTTTCAGAATGAATATATGCCTTTGTAACAATATATATATATATATATATAATATATATATCATATATATATATATATATATATATATATATATATATATGTTCTTATTATATATATATATATATATATATATATATATATAACTTTTTGCAAATGGGTGGAGGCTTGGAAAAGAGGTTGGTGGGGTTCAAAAGAGTTGGGTCCAAGCGTCCTGCACCTGGTATCACGGATATATATATATATATATATATATATATATATATATATAAATAACCTTTCCATCCAGCCTTATATATACCATATACTAAAGGAATTAAAACCATACAGTATATATGTATGCTGTATATATACTGTATATAGCAATATAGCAACATATAGCAACAATATATTATATAACCTTAGCCAATAACCAAACTTAACAATATGTAGCCAACCTTATATATTTGTAGCAACATATATAACCAATAACAATAGCATATATATATTATAATAACTGTATATATATATATATATATATATATATATTATATAAAATAATAGCACATGTATTATGTAATATATATAACATATATGTAACATATATAACTGCTCTTATATATGCTGCTATAATAATATAATATATATGTAATATATATATAATAATAACATAATAATAATTAATAACTATAATAATAATAATATATAATAATATATAATATATATATATATATAAATATATTATATATATATAT
>JABUQX010139030.1:15000-22358 GCA_015478945.1 Trachelipus rathkii | reverse complement strand
TTTTCCGCGGAGGTGGTTACATTTCCAATGAAGTTAATAATATATTAATAATAATATACTATATATATGTATAAATATATGATATAATATAATATAATAATATATTATATATAATATATTATATATATATAAATTATTAAATATATATATTATAATAATAATAATTCATAAAATATATATATATATATATATATATTTATATATATATAAATAGTAGATAATTATTATTATAAAATAAAATTATATAGATATATAGTTATATTATATATGATATAATATATGATATATTATATATAGAATATATATAATAATATATATTATATATATAAAATATATAATATATTAGGTATATATATATATATATATATTATTAATATTATATATTATATATAATAATTATATATATAATATATGTATATATATACAAGACGGTGCTGGATCGTGTAATCAAAAAAAGATAGTTTCCGTTATCTTACTTCGTTACCTTTTAAAACAGAGTAGTTCGCGTTATCGCCTTATTCCTGTTTCTTTGAAGGATAAAGTAAACGAATGTGCCAAGCAAGTTACTTCCGTTTGACTCCGTTAGTTTTTAGCTTTGACAATAAGACATTAAATTACGGATATCTTGAATTTTTTTTGGTTATGTGGATATTAAATTTCAACTTTATCAGTTTGATTATTAAAAAAACATACCCTCAGTAAAGGACCCCAAAGCACCAAGACTTTAATCCCATATCCACAACTATTTAATTGCACCAGCCACCTTCCTGCCATCACAAACTTTCCTGGTACACTCACATCATTTCAGTTCCCTTTTTCATCCGAAACATACATTACATTGAATATTTAAACCTAACACTTGCTACCAAAACTGACTCACACTCTAACTAACTTCAACGACGAGAATGTCCTCACTCACAACCCATAACCTTTACTCCTTATCAACGTCTACATTCAAATATCTCCTTTTACACACCTGCCAAATCTCTCTACCAATCCTCTCAAACTCTCTCAGATTCGACCACAAAAACCAAATCATTCCGCATTTCTCAATCATTTCTTTAACATCTACCCTGGCCACCCTCACCTTAAATCTTTCATAAGCCCATCCCATATGCAAATTGAAATTAACCAAGAGACATAAAAACGTCTTGCACTCACTCCGCTATTAATATTGGACCAATCAGGCAAGATCACTTTCAACTCCATTATTCTTACACAACGCTTCACTATACCACTTGATTTCGATTCAATTCAGAAGCTTACCACCAACACTATTATATCAAGAACACCTTTGCCATGAGGGCTTTCCCTATTTAATCATTATCTTCGCCTGTTTTGGAAAATCCAAAAAAACTTAAATAACAATGTATTCTTGCGTTTCTCCCTTTATTTTCTCAGTCATTTGTTTCAATGTTAAATTCGTTTTTTTTTACGATCCTCCTACCACTTCTTAAACGCACCTTGTTCTTCACCAATCAGGCTCAGTCACTCGACGCATTCTTTCGACCAAAATACCTGTATATGTCTTACCTTCTACACTTAATAAACAAGTTCCTCTATAATTCCTTACAGTACCCTTATCTCCCCATGACCCTATGTAAGTTCTATCTGATGAGAGAGCAAGTAAAGAAAAACATGAGAGAGGAAGAAATGGGAAAGAAGATGAAGTAGGGGGAGTGGGGGAATGAAAGTGGTGAGGAGAGCAGAGGAGGGGAAGAGGGGGAGGTAGGGGGTGGGGGTGGGTGTGGAGGTGAAGTGGAGAATTACTGCTCTCATCAATCCCTCGGAACCAAACCCTCAATAAACGCTTGCTACAAAAACTCTGCTAAAGGAATCCAATCAATCACATAACTCGCCTCGTTCTGATCATATTCACCTGTCGGTGTTTTATATAAGGTTCAATATATACCTTTCAGATTTACCATGGTCTCAAGAGCGTTTTCTTGCGGCTCAAATGCTACCTCTATTACTCTGAACCGTGGTAACTAATGACTTCATCCCCAATAATTATCCGATATTCTTTCTTGCCCCATACCAAACCCGGACACACAGGGTCACAAAATATTCACCCTCATTTCATTGAACGGCCCCAATTGTAATGGCAGACTTTCAAAGTGTTACCCAACCATCACTCTAAGTGTTCTTTTTTTCTTATTGTTTGTTTACATTGGCATTTTCAATCATTAATTGACGAAGGAAGCACCACGTATGCATTATTACTCTATGCAGATTCCACTTATTCCTTAGTAGTAGATAATAATACTATATATATATCATATATATATTATAATATAATAGATAATATATATATATAAATAGTAATATTATATATATAGTATTATATATATGATAGTATATATATATATAATAAATCTATATAATATATATATATATATATAATATATATTTATATAGTATTTTATATATTATAAATATAATATATATATATAATATATATTACTATATATATATATATTATATAGTATATAGTATTATATAATATATCATTATAATAAATTATTATATATAAATCAATATTTATTGATATAGTATATATAGTATATATATCACTTATATCCATTATAAAAGGAAAAGGACTATCCTTTACAGGGTTGGGCCGATATTTTGACTTTTTTGAGAAAAAAATCAAGTTTTGATTTTTTGGATGTGTTTATTTTTGGATTTTTTGAGATTTGTGACGTCACGCGGGAAATATAATTTGTAAACAAAACTTTTCTTAAATTCATATTAGTATTATTGCTTTTGGTAAGCGATCCTATTAAATTTTGTTTATTCTAGTATAATATCAAGGAATGAGAATTCTGAGGAATGATTTTCAGATTCTTGACCGTCATGCGGAATTAAACTTGAAGGTAAGACAAACTTATTTTAAGTTCCGATATAGTTATTATTTTTGAAGAAGATGATTTATCAATACTATATGAAATCAAAACAATCTTAAATAATTACTTATAGTCTGGTGATCACATTGAAACAGCAACATAAAAGAGTGATTACGAGAAGCGTTGGTTACAGAACATATATCTGTAATATTTGATTAAAGTGTTACATTAGGAAATAAAGAAACCTGCTTTTGGAACGGGATTGATCGTCTTGTTAAAGAGGCAATAGTTGTAGAAATTTGACCAAGAATTAGCCTTGTTTAATATTATTATTTTAAATTTTCATTTCTATTGAAGTTAAATCACTTAAATATACAAAAAAAATTAAAAAAAATTATAAAAAGAAAATAAATCCAAAAAATAAAAAATCATGATTTTTTGGAGCAAAATCAAGTGAAAAAATCAGTGATTTGTATATCAATAGATTCTTTACCGTTGGCCATCTTGAATTTTTTATGCATCAGCGGACCGGGTTGGTTAATTGAGCTATCATACGACCTTCAAAGAAAGCTTTCGAACGAAAAGCGAATACGGAGCAAATGGAAAAGTAACGGAACTTATTCGGAGCCTTACATGAAAGAATAAAGTAAACGAGTCCGTTACTCGCGTTACTCAAAAAACTTAGTTAAGTTAGTAACGGGGAGTAAAAAAATGTAACTGATTGGTGCTCACTCTATGTATATATATCATATATATATATATATAGTATATATAAGTATATAGGTAATAAATATAGTATAATATACCTAAAATAGGCATACTAGTAAGTATATAATATATTGTATACTATATTATAGTATATATATATATATATATATATATAATATATAATATGATATATATAGATATTATATAATATATATATATATATATATATGATATGTATTATGGTACTATATATAGGATAATGGTAAGATAAAATTCTCAATAAGATACCATTCGTAGTATAAGGGTCAATTTCACGTTTCTATAAGACTTTTAGCGAGGTGATGCAAAATATGGGTTTAATTTTGCGTGAGCTCTAGATCAGGACTTCGCTGTGCTGAAGATCTCGCAGTGAAGAAATCGACGTATAAAGCAAATATAATACGTAAATACAGATTTTCAAGACCGCCTATAATGTTAAAAAGGTTCTTTCTAGCTGGTGCGGGTGTGGAATACAGGCATACATCTAAGAATATTCAGGAGTAAAAGTAGTAGGAATGTTAGGAAACTCATTCTTGTCCCCACTTAGCCAAAAGCAACGATCGCGTTGTTTTGGTTTTTCGATTTTCTAACAGCCATTTTACGCTGCCAAAGACACCATTCTCCTTTTAGAGTATCCTCGTGAGGGTCTGGAAGGTCGTTCTTTATAAAAGAAAGATTTGCTTATTCATATGCTTATAAGGTACATTCCACTTTCTGGTAAAATATACGGAAGTGAAATGATAGTGGTTCATGAGAGAGAAATCGATCAGTCAACGGAAGAAATCTAGATCGTTGATAAATCGGAATTAAAAAACTGAAGATGCAAAAGGTTAACTATGATTGTGATCTGAGCGATATAGGCAACAACTACAACTGATATTTACTTGGAAAATGTTCGATAGTATCTTGACATCTCATTATTTCACACCTAAGCTGGTCGCCTTACGATTTTTAGCTTGATGATGTCAAAATGGTGGTCCTATAAAAGGCATCTGTCTGAATGTTGATCTATTTTTCGAGAAGATTGAATAATTCTCTTCACTAAGTTGTATGGCGAACTGAAGGCAATATCCAAAGTAAGGGCACTCTTGTAACTGTTTTTGCAAGGTGTAGTCTATTCCAAGAAATTCTTTAAAACGTATAATGGTTATTTATAACAATCAAATTAGCTGATTGAATTTACAACGAAGTAGCTTTCTGTGATAATTTACCAGGCCATTCTTTTATTTCTTACCAATGACGCAAGAAATTGGCTACCAGTGAGTCTACTTTACCAAAAAGGAAAACCGTTTCATCGCACTAACCTTTATTACACGAGATTTATGATTTTCATTTCAATAGATCACTGCTTCTTTTATTTTATTTTTCAGAAGTTTTTGTGAACTGGACTCATCGAAAAAAAAAGTAGCATATTTCAGGATGAATCCGTAAGATCGTTTTCGAAATTGCCTCGAAAATATTGTAATAAGAGTCTGGAGAAGACATATGATTTAAACAATGTTGCCACACAATGTGTGTATAGAGCTTTAAGATAATATTCATTCCGAATAACAGATTGAAACTCCTCGGAATACGCCTCTCGTGGAAGAGGTTCCTTGATCGATATCGCTCTTTTCTAAATTTGAGTTTTTAAACCAAGAATAAGGCGAGTCTCCTCCAAAAATTACATTGACCAATGCTTTCCTCTGAGATATCATAAACCGGAACAAACGATTAAAAAATCCTCTTCTAAAGTAAAAGCGAGAGTACCACCGCCATCACACCGAATCGCGTACCTTGGCACAAGTGAAAACTGTTCTGTTGGGAAATATCCGTTGTTTTTATATCCTTAATACTAGAAAAAAAAAATGTTTTTAGTAACTTCTTCCACTATTTTCCTTTGTATAAGCTGACTAAATGTTATCATCGGACTCAGATATACATTGAATTTTTGAAGAAGTAAGTTGTTCTTCAAAACCTAGTCACCTCCATTTGCTTGAAACCTAAGAAGGCTTCTAATATTTCCGTCATTTTCAGCTGGAGTTGATGAATTAATACGCCCAGAGTCACTAGAGCCCCTTAATGCAAGACCTTGCACATAAACGTTTAGTTTCAATTATTGGTACAAGTTTTTCTTATTTTCCTTCACATTTTTTTATTTATGAGGGTTCCAGTTTTTTGTCTATGCTTTCGATTTTTTTCTGAATAAGGGCTTCAATATTATCAATATAGCTTATATATATATATATATATATATATATTATATAGTATATTATATATATATATAATACTATTATATATATATTAATATATATATAATATATATATATATATATATAAAAATATAATATATATATATATATATACTATATATAACTATATATATATATATATATAGTTTATTTTCTGCTGAAGAAATTGCACTGTAGATAATTTCGGGGGGGCTGCAGCTCCCTCAGCTCCCTCTGGCTACCCCCCTGCCACGGCTACAATAGTAAACTCTAGATCAGGGGTGGCCAACCCTTAGCGCATGCGCCAAACGTGGCGCATTGGATGATTATAAGTGGCGCATTGCTACGGGCTACTTTTTGGGAGATTTTATATTTTAACTGGGCTACGCCATCCTATTTCTTAAGAATTTATTTAATAAAAACTGAAAATTCATTTTATTTCCAGAAATTTGTTAAATCTGGCAAGATATAAAGAAGTATGTAACAAATATCGTAAAGTTTATGCATTTTTTTTTGGCGCATCGACTCTCATATTCAATATATTTCCCCGCCAAAACTCATATTTGAAACATGATTTTAAATTACCTTGTAATGAAACATCGTCAATGATCATTAGTTGAAATTTTGTGTTTATCCGTGATAGTGAGGCAGTGTTCTCTCATATTTCTTAAATTATTTGTTGTTTTTTTTCATAAGTGAGGCTATTAGAAATTAGTGCCGTATTTTTTTTAAATCAAAGAATCCTAAAAATAAAATTAATGGAGAAATCATATATTCTGTGATTCCTTTATATATATATATATATATATAGTATATATATATATATTATATATATATATATAATATAATATATATATATATATATCATATATATATATTATTATATATATATATATATAGTTATATAGGAAATTTTAAGTGGTTGATCTCACGTTTAAGATTAGGTTAGGTTTAATTTTGGGTTAAGTTTGGTTAGGCGTTAGGTTAGGTTAAGTTTTAGGTTAAGTTATGTTAGGTTAGTTTAGGTTAGATTACCCAAAGCTTTAATGTATTTACCCTAAAACTATTAAAATAACGATACATTAATTATTGATTTTTGCTCCTGGAGTCAACCACTTATAAATAGCCATATATATATATATATATATTATATATATAATATATATAATATATATATATATATATTATATATATATATATATATATATTATATATATTATGATATTATTATATAATGGCGCATCTGAACTCGTCTGGGAAAAAAAAGTTGGCGTATTATGGTATGCAAAAGGTTGGCCACCCCTGCTCTAGATATAAAACAAAACTTTCTACTCATCAAACTGTAATAGAAAAGAAGTAGTGTCGACTGGACAAAAATGCTGAGATATTCAAAGTACAAAGATGGCACAACCTAAATCTAAAACTGAAGAAACCTTACCTAAGAAAAAAAAGCCTTCAACTTCCACCAACATAACTTTATCAGAACTAATGAGCAATATTCTTTCAAAATATTCTTTAAAAAAACATTCAGATGTATCGAAACGAAGAAAAATTC
>JABUQX010139030.1:0-7500 GCA_015478945.1 Trachelipus rathkii | reverse complement strand
ACTTCTTATCATTATATCGGATATATTTTTCATATTCCATGTTGAAAGTTATAAAAATGATTGTTTATTATATAGTTATCTATATATATATATATATATATTATTTTTATTCTTATATTATTATTATATATATATATATATATATATATATATATATATATATATATATATATATATATATATATATATATATATATATATATATATATATATATATATATATATATACGCCTCATATAGCATAAGTACCAGTTGAAGTATATAATACTATGAAAAACGAAATTAAACAAATTAGTTATTCATATTATTATCAAAAATAACAAATAAAAGTTTATTTCATATAAATATTAGTTTTGATTTTAAAATTTTAAGCAGATGTATATATATATATATATATATATATATATTATTGTTATATATATATATATATATTATTACATATTATTATATATATATTATATATATATATATATGCTATGAGTTATATATATATATATATATATATATATATTTAAGTTATTATTATATATATATATATATATAGTTAGTTATATATATATATATATATATATATATATATATATTATATATATATATATTATTATTATGTTATTTGACCGAATGAAAGCAAAAATATTCAAAGGGCAACATTTTCTTCCGTATATATATATATATATATATATATATATATATATATATATATATATATATATATATATATATATATATATATATATATATATATATATATATATATATATATATATATAATTGTTATTATACTGAACATCATCCCGCATGTGTTAGAGTTGTGTTAGCTGTAGAAATATTTTTTAAATTTCTACAGCTATTTATGGGTAACAAATTGGCATAAAAGGGGTTCTATTCCCTTAAAAATAATAATTATGTAATTAGTAATGTTATAATTATTATTATTATTATTATTATTATTATTATTATTATTATTATTATTATTATTATTATTATTATTATTATTATTATTATTATTATTATTATTATTATTATTATTATTAGTATTATTATTATTATTATTATAACGGGAATGATGTATCAGCTGGCATTCCCGGAGGTGAGCCTCATATGGAGTAAATAAATGAGAACGACTAGGACGAGGGCACCTTTTCGGGATTGTCCCAACCGTTTGGGCACCTGGGGTGTCGAGGTCGTACCAGGCGATGAATTGCTGAGGTTACGCAGAGAACTTTCAGGTGTAGTAGAAATAATTAAAGCCGAAACACCTGCTGGTCTAGGAGTAGGAGGGACCGAGGTGTGGTCAGGTGGGGTGCCCGACAGTTGGTAATTGTGCACAACTTGATTTAACAACGTATTATCTTCACAAGTCATTTTCATAGAAGTTAAACCACTCACTTCTTCTCCATAGACGAGCAAATATAACAATAAAACAAATGAAACGTAAATGTAAATAACAAGATGGACCGGAAAAGCGTATATTTCAAAAGAGACACTAACACAGCTCCCCGGATCCCACTCCTTATGGTATGCTGTGGATGTGGCCTCGGAATAGCCTCCAGGAACTCCACGTCGGTTTACATGTACCTCACACAACCTACATAACTTCACGCCAGAGCTCGAGATTATACACCAAAGTGCAGGACAGGCTCCTCGGCGGTTAACTCGAAGATTCGGGTCCCCTACAATTAATGGCCCAGTCATGGACGAAAAAAGACCTGTTTTAAGCCTGTACCCTCATCTACGGGGAAGAAGTGTGAGGTGAACTGACGACCCATGTGGGAAGAGGCACCGGAGAGCCCAAGGGGCTGTGACGGAAAAGGGAGGATATCCTCTTTTTCAAGAGGGAAAGGCTTAAAGGGTCTGATGGGCGTCAATTAAAATAAAGGAGATAAAAGCTGTAAGCAGTAGGAGGATTGAAAGATATAAACATTATGAAAACCGAGGGGATAGAAAATAGATTTAAAACTGTATGTGACAGATGAATATCTATGCTCGCCCGAGGGAAGCACAAAATCCCCCAAGTATTGGTTCTTGTCACTATGACATCTACCAGGTCGTTCACCAAGAGAAAAAGAAGAATCAATACCACCTTGCTGGGATATATATATATATATATATATATATATATATATATATATATATATATATATATATATATATATATATATATATATATATATATATATATATATATATATATATATATATATATATATATATATATATATGTGTGTGTGTGTGTGTGAGGGCAGGATTTCTCCTTGCCCTCACGATAATTATGTACACCTCTCATAATAGCTTTGTATGTCAAATTTTAATTATTATTTTTATTGTATGAGGAAAATCTCTTAACGACTCTTTTGTGAGGGCACTTTCAAATGTAATGGGCAGCCGCGGAAGCGTGCGCCCAAAATGCCTGGCATTCGAAGGAAGGAGAAGCCAGTTAGGACCTCACGTTATAAGAAGAGAGGGTGTGTTAAAGCATCGGCTTGTTAAAAGGCCGGAAAATTGTGTTTTGGTTGTGGAAATTTATTGTGTTAACTTTTTACAAATCTTATTAATGACTGTGAACCGCTTGCTTAATTGATTAAATCCTAAATTGAAATAGAAGGGGTTTGAAGAATACATTATGTGATAATAGATTCATTATTAGTGAAACTTAACCAGACTTTTATGTTAAAGAGCCTGCTTAACATGTACTATTAGTCACTTTGCACATTAACATCATTTATTTCCATTTATTTTGATTAATCTTAAAAATAAAGATAAGAAGTAATTACTCTTTTTTATACCACTGTATCTAACTCTTCAAGGGTTGATACAAAGATATGGTAACCCTTTCAGAGTGACTCGAACAAACAAACAAATATACAAACGTGAAGTGAAAACAAACACAAGATTATAATAAACAAAAAAATTTACAGTGAAGTGAAAAAAGTGCCGATCAAAACACAAACACACAAAAAAAAACAAAAAAAACAGTGAAATAAGAAACCCTGTCGCAATAGGAATAAAACTTTCCCCTAAACAAAAAGAAAAAAAAAAAGAAAAAAACCCCGCTTAAAATGCCCGGTCGAAAAAGGAAGTCACCCAAGATTCAAGCCAAGAGGACCAACTTGGCTATGGTGACTCGGTCTCAATCATCAAGACCCCATCACACTCCCCCAGAAGTAGCCCCTCCTATCGAGGGGGTAAATGAAGAAGGTGACTCGTCACAATACGAGACGGAGTCGGAAAGCGAAAGCCAAGGAGGGCATGAAGCAGCAAACCTGGTGAGAAGTCACCTTTCCCCCACTCTCTTGGGGAGAAAAAAAAGGAAAGGGAGGAAGAGTCTCCCCCTCAATGCCATCCCCCACTTCAACGAGTTTGACGCCCTTGCATGGATTCGACAAACAACAATGATCTTCAACCTTAATGAAATAAGCGATCCGAGAGAGAGAGTCAGGCTATTGGCGTCAAAATTACCAAGCAAGATTACAAATTCGTTGAAACTTCCCCTAAAAGACGACTGTTACACTAAATTAGTAAAAGTAATAGAGAAACTCTATGCGCCATCACTGAGAACGCAGATAGAAGAAGTCTTTCAGTCTGGAATGAGAGATGGAGAGCTCCCCTCTGACTATGTAATTAGGATAAAGGAAATGCTCGGAATATCTTCCTTTGACTCAATAACGGACAACGATGCTAAATTTATTAGAGAACTCTTTCTCTTACGATTGCCTCAGCAATTACAGATCTCCCTCATGACAACAGAGAAGAACCATGATTTTGAAGAATTAATAGAGATTGCCGACGACATTTTTAACAAATTTTTTCTCCAAAGCGGTGCTTACCAACCCCCCAAGGGGGGGAGAGCCGATTGGCAACCTTTGAATGCAGTCCGACCAGCAGAAGAGAAAGTCACCAAGCCACCTAACAGAGAGACTTCAGCACAAGAGAGAGAAATAAGTCGGTTAATAATCTCTCATGAGAAGTCGGCTGAAGAAATGAGATCACTCGCCAAGAGCGTGATAGAGCTCGCGAAGACGCTGTGTCAGAATTCGAAAAACTCCCCCACCCCCAACAATGATCAAGAATCAAGAGGAAGGAACTTCAACCGATTAGCATATAACAACGTTGCAGCTGGCCCAAGTACCGAAGGTCTTTGTAGGTTCCATATAAAATTCTTGCACCGTGCATTTAAATGTGAGGGCCCTTATTGTGCAATGTTTACCTTAATCTCACAACCCCCGGCAACTCCCCCACCCCCACAGCAGAACTCCAACATTTCAAAGCAGCAGGGAAACGGAAAGGTTGGTCCGTGAGACGACTCCCGGGCCAGATGGGGGTAAATCTGTGGGGGAATAATGATGCTTCTGTAAGTAGAAACTCTTGTTGCTCGCGCTGCAATTTTTATGTAAACAGATCAAATTTTTTGGGGGGGAATATTAATTTTAATCATACAGGTAATCTTGATAGAAATGGGTTTTACAGTAGTCATTATAATAATAATCATAATAATTGTAATAATAGTAGAAGACATTATTATAATGGTAGTCGTAATAATGTTAGGAATGATTATTATACTTATACTTGTAATAATGGAAATTTTAATAATAACGATCGTATTGGCTACAATGGTTGCTATGATAATGGTGGATATGTCAATCATGATAGCTATGATAATAATGGGTATTTTTATAATAATGGGGGTTATATTAATCGTGGGTATAATGGAAATGTCAATTATATTAATAGATTTAAGTGGAATAGGAATATTACTTGTAAAAATGATCAGAGACAGAAGGGAGTAATTAACAATGAGTCTGAAAACGAGATTGTGACTCAATTGGCAGAGACGGAGACTTCTAGTGAGTCAACCTCTCCCCCACAGAAGTCAATGATCACTGAGTCGGTAGGGGTGGAGTCCTCTTCAACTGTTAATTGTAACTCAATGCATGATGAGACTAATAACGATAATAACAATAATAATAATAATGATTGTAGAATTAGGAATGATAGCCATAGTGATGGCGATAACGGTTTTGTAAATTCTTATAATTATATTGAAAACAATAGCTTTGTGAATGAGTCGCTGTCTCCCCCAACGGAGTCAACCTGCTCCCCCACTCCAGTCATTGGGGAGGAAGTGGGAGTAGAGGCGATTCAGATTTGTGACTCCATACTTGCTAATAGAAATAATGATAAAAATGAATTTGTAATTAATGAAGGAGGCGAAACCCCCTTTTTGGAAATAAATTGTATTAGTTTTAGGGATGAAGGAGGCTCTTCTCCTTCCGATAAGCATGTGGGATCATTAAATTTAAGAAATAATGCATGTGACTTATCTGATAATACTGTAGTGGGAGTATCTGGCAACTCGACTGGAGTTGTTGCAACAATTAAAGGGACGATTTCAGACAAATTGTATTACATATCTGATAGACTTAATAATGAGACTTATTTACTAGACTGTGGGAGTTGCCTCGACCTTTTAAGTGCTTCTGAATTGGATAAGGAGGGGGCCCCGATTGGAAGTGCCAGGGCCGCGAACGGAGGCTGTATCCATATTTATAAAAAAATGATAACTAAAATTGACTTGGGGTTAGGCAGACCTTATGACCTGCATGCATACGCTGCAGACATTAAATTCAACGTCCTCGGCATGCCTTTTCTCAAAAAACACGGGTTCATTATTGACTTTAAATGTCATTATTTATTAGATCCGAGTACGAGACGTAGTATTTCTCTTAGTAATGAAGCTCTCGACTTTTCAAAGCATGTTCGAAATTCTATCTTCCCCCTAACCGCTGTTTCTTTAGATATACCGCTTTGCGAATATGAATTAATTAACGATTTGATTAAGAAATACCAAGTCTTGTTCTTAAATCCCTATGAAGCACCTAATTTAAATTTAAAGAATGATCAGCTCGCTAGATGGCGCTTTATATGTACAAAGTACAGGAAGAAGGGAGGCGTGGCTTATTTTAACAGCTGTGAGAACGACTTCGTCGCTCTTCCACAACCCAATGGTAATGAAACTATAGGGGAGGGGGGGGGGGTAAAGATTGTACTATTGGGAGGGGGGTGAAGATTGCACTGTTGATGAGGGGGGGGGAGGGGAGAGAGAGAAGAGTGCCCTTTAAAAGAAGAGATTTTGTGCGAGTTGGCGGCAAATTACCCATACCATGTGGAAGTTAGTGGCTCGCCGATACAATTGAGGAGTAGAAGCATAGCTCCACATCTTTTTGAGGGAGCCAAAGAGGAAATCAATAAATTATTAAATTCGGGGGTCATTTCGCGGGGGAGAAGCGATTGGGGTTTTCCGGCAAGTTTCTTGCCAAAGTCGGATGGCAGAGTTCGTTTAGTCGTTGACCTGAGGTTATTAAACCAGAGATCCACCTCTGACAATTTTACTCTGCCTAAGATTAAGGATATCATACTGCAGTTGCAAGTTATTAACACGGCTAGATATTCGAGAGGCTTACTATAACGTGCCAGTCAGCGAGGAAACAAAGAAATATTTCACTATTACTTGTCCATTTGGTAACTATAGTTTCAACTATTTAATACAAGGGCACAAATGCTCGTCTAGTGCCTTCCAGCGCCTCATGTCAATTCTGCTTGGAGATTTAAGGAATGTTTTTGTATATTTAGATGACATATTAATCGCCAGTTCGACTCTTGAAGAGCATGTTGCAATGTTGGAGAAGGTTTTAGAAAGATTAAAGTATATGAAGATTTATATGAACCCAAAAAAATGTTTGCTTGCAGTCGAAGAAATAGATTTTTTAGGTTTCAACATTAGCGAGAAGGGGGTTAGGCCTAGCAAAGAAAAGATCAATGCAGTGGTGAATGTTGCAAAACCAACAACTATCAAACAGCTTAGGGCTTTTCTCGGTCTATATAACTTCTGTCGAATTAACATAGTCGGGGCGGCTCAATTGTTGCAACCCCTAACGAAAATGTTGAAGGGAAAACCCGCCTCCAATAAGAAGATTTCCTGGGGGGTGGAAGCCGAGCGGGCATTTAGGGAAGCTAAAGCGGCGATGGTAAGCGTTATCGTTCCCTGATGAAAAAACTGAGTTACTATTATACACGAAGGTGAGCGAGCTCACTATAGCCAGTGCTCTGATGGGAGAAGAAAATGATCAGACGAAGGTTTTCGCACTTTACAGTACCATACTGACTGAGGTGGAGGTGGCACTGCCACAGTTGGTTAAGGAGCTGCTATGCATCAACAACAGTTTACAAAAATATGCTTACTTAATTGCAAACAGGAGGGTTAATATTTGCACCAGCAACAGTGGGTTAATCACAGCTTATACAAAAAAGAGTGCCACAAAGATAATATTAGGGAGATAAATTTATTGAATGCCATTGCAAATTTTGACGTTGAGTTTACCCTGGTCTCTTAAGGCTAAAATAAATTACATGATATTGGACAGATGAAGCGGCGCACGAAAAACGCAAAGCGTTTCACGATAATGCGAAAACGGTTAAACACCCAAACTGAACCGAACGCTA
>JABUQX010139029.1:55000-60000 GCA_015478945.1 Trachelipus rathkii | reverse complement strand
TGTAAACAATTGTACTTCTACAATTTAATTTTTAACAATTTTACAATTTTTATAATTTTTTTAAATTTTTACACAATTTTATGTAAATGCAACAGCTCTTGATTTACGTTTGTAAATGCCCTGCGGTGATTCCCTAATGAGTCCCCAACAGTAGTCGGCCAGCATAGGCGGATTCCATCTACCTTGATATCTCTTCTCCATCTTCGCTATGTCTTGATGAAACCTCTCCCCGTGTTCATCGCTGACGGCGCCTAAATTTTGCAGGGAAGAAGTCGAGGTGAGAGTGAAGAAAGTGGATTTTAAGGGACATGTTACAGGCTTGAGCTTTGTATGCTGACAGTAAAGTGTCAACCATGGTCTTGTAATGTGGGCTTCTGTAAGACCCAAGAAAGTTTTTGACTACATCTTGGAATGCAGACCAGGCAGCTAATTCTGTTCTGTTGAGACATTCAGCAAATTTTTCATCTTTCAGCAGATCTCGAATTTGAGGACCAGCAACAATCCCTTCCTTAATTTTAGAATCACTAATTCGAGGGAATTTCTGCACAATGTATTTGAATCCTTTGCCTTCTTTGTCCATACTTTTAATAAAATTCTTGATAAGTCCAAGTTTTATGTGAAGAGGAGGTAAAAGTACATCCTTAGGATCAACTAGCTGTTTGCTTTTAATATTTTTTCCCCGGTGATGAAATGTTCACGAGGTGGCCAAACCTTTCTTATGTAATGTTCATCCTTATTCCGGCTGTCCCATTCACACAGAAAGCATGGATACTTGGTATAACCCAGTTGCAAGCCTATCATAAGTCCAATAACTTTAAAATCACCGCAAATTTTCCACTTGTATTTTCCTTACTGAATGTTATCCAAAAAAAATCCATGCTTTCATATGATTCCTTCATGTGTACTGCATGTGCGATGGGAATAGATGGGTGATTGTTACCAATGTGTAGTAGTACAGCCTTTAAACTTAAGACTGATGCATCAACAAACAGTCTCCACTCTTCTGACTTGTGTTCGTGGCCAAGGGCTTGCATCAATCCATCAATATTGCTGCAGTAACTAAGTGATTCAGTCATTTCAAAATATTGCAGGAAGTTCTTATGACGATCATGAAAATAGGTAACATGAGTACCTGAAGCCAAAAAATTCCAACCTTGTAAACGAGAAGCGAGCAATTCTGATTTTACCTTTAGAAAGACCCAAGTCTCTAGCAAGATCATTCAACTCCGGTTGACTGATCATGTGAGGTTCATCTTGAAATGTGTCTGGTTCGTAGTCTACATCAGTTGTATCGTCCACTTGCATTTCCTCAATCTGTCCTACGGTTTCTGGTGGTTTGGGAATAGGCAAAGTTTCATTATGTGGTACTGGCCTTCTTGCAGAGTTAAGATTTGGGTACGCTATTTTTTTCCTTTGCTTTCCTTTCATACCCGATACATTTGTCATACAAAAGTAGCAATCACTTACATGATCTACTTGAACTCTCCAAACTATAGGAACTGCAAAAGACATGCATCTGATGCATGCAGATGATTTTAGTAATTGAAATAAATTATTCCCATTTTTTCAACATCTAAGTAATACAGCACACGTACCACAGCAAATGTGGGGAGCCCAGTTTTTATCCTGGTCCCCTATTTTGCAACCAAAATAATGTTCATAAGCATATTTTATCATAGGAGTCATAGTTCTTTTCTGTGATTTCAAAGTGTACTCACCACAGATGTAACAAAACGAATCAGGTGAATTTACACACTTCCTACTTGTTGCCATTACTGCACAATCACAAACTAAAAAGCACGATTGTATGATAATACATTTAACGAAAACAAACAATGGTATGAATAACACGTCTTTCACGTAGATCGCTTCAAACCGTACTGCGGTAGCTGCTTCAACGGATTTAATCGGCGAGTCCCACTATACCGAAGCGCCACCTTGCGGCGGCCTACATTCCCTGTTTTGAAAACTACGGTCCGATGCAACGTTCCACATGCTCATTATGATAAAATTACGTTTTCAATTTTATATCTTTGTTATTATAACACAAATATTTTACCATTATTATGCGTAAAAAATATTCTCAGTCAATTATAAAATTTACAAATATCTCAAAATCTGAGGGTCCTAGCCAAAAACTGATTGCATTTTCGGAATTAGCGACGTAAATTACATAAGAAATACCCCATTTTATACAGGATACAAAATCTTGTAAATATGTGTAACAGAACAGATTTTCACGAATTTTATGAATATCTTACTACTTCTCACGCGACTGTTAAATCTTCTCATCCAAATTCTGAGATCCTCAATTTAGGGGATTTCAATGTACACAACACTGAATGGTTAGGTTCCTATCATACTGATTTAGGTGGGGCGGAGGCCGAATCACAGCATTCTCAACGATCTGGGGCAACTAATCAAAGAACCTACACACACATACCGGATCGTCCCAACCAATAATTTTTGAACACACTTGACCTATGTTTCACCACTAGTCCTTCTCTCCATAAATACACCACCTTCGCTCCTATTGGTAAATCTGACCACAACCTTATATCTCTCTTAATTTTAATACTTTCTCTCCAACAAAGCTCCATCCTGCCCTATGCGCTTTTCTGCACTTTGATCGGGCCGATTGGGCCTGCGTCGCTTCTACGCTAATTATAATTGGAATGATGCTTTAACTCTGATGACGTTTCGGCTTCTGCTTCTGCCGATAAGGTGGAGCTGTAATCGTTGACGGATGAGCAGGTTCATTCCTTCTTCTGACCAAATCTTCTTCCTCATAATCCATAGTCTTGATAAAGTGCTTGCTCCTCTTGCCAATCAGGTTAGAGATTGGAAGCGCGGCATCGGGAGGGGAAAATTCGCCCTCCTTATCACCTCACTCTCTAATTTTCAATCAGATAGAAATCGTTGCAGGGATACTCTTCGACGAGCAAAGTGGGCTTTCATCAAACGAAAGTGCGCTAACCTCCTTAGTTCTCCTACTGACAAATCTGTCTGGCCTCTGCCAAAAACATTCTAACAACTTCTGTAAATCTGCCTTCTCCTCTTATTCGATCTGATGACTCTGTTGCTAACTCTCCAACTGCAATCTCTTCGGCCTCTATTTTCCTCTAACTCAACCCTGACGATTCTGGCATTCCTCCTCCTCCTCCTCCTCCTCCTCCTCAGGTGTCCTATGTCTTTGCCTCAGATTACATTTGATCGGGTACATGGCTCCTGAAATCTATGAACGTTAGAAGGCGGTGGCCCTGATGGATTCCTCCCGAGTTTTGAGGAATGTGCTTACGCTGACCCGTCTATCGTTTAACTATATTTCTATAACAATATCAAGCACTTTCCCCTCAGTGTTGGAAGCAAGAAGCACGCACATGTCCAACCTATTCTGAAAAAGGAAGCGGCTCTGATCCTTCTAACTATCGCCATATAGCTCTCAATTTGTATTCTATCTAAGATCTCTGAAACTCTTCCTCAATCCTCATTTAGACCATCTGGAATCTCTTTCTTCTTTCCGATCGCCAGTACGGCTTTTGGCGTTCAAGGTCTACTGGCGATATACTTTCCTATTTAACCGATTTATGGTTTTCCACTTTCAGGAACTACGGGGAGACTTGTGTGGTGGCGCTTGACATATCCAAAGCATTTTACCGGGTATGGCACGTCACTACTCTAAGCTCCCCTCCTTGATACTTCTCCTTCTTTGCTTACTTATATGTTTAGTTTTTCCTTTCAAGTCACCACATTGGCCAGGTTGATGGAGCGACTCCTTTCTTCTTTTTCTGTCAATAGTGGCAGTTAATCAGGTTCTGCCTTATTTTTACTTATTCCTACTGCACGATCTTCTCTACATGTACATCTAACTCTTATCCACTCACATACCGATGACTCGATCCTTCATTCTTCAACTCATTTCAATTCTGCTCCCTCTTTTACTTTTAGAATTGCCTCTCGTTTTAATCTTTCCGATTCTATTCTTGCTGATCTGATAGAATTTCCGAGTTTGGTCGTCTCAAACCTTGTGAAATTCAATTTTTAAAAACTCAACTTACAAATCTCCCTCTAAAACATCTTCTAACTTTATTATCTTTTGACGGTTCTTTCGTCTCTCCTATTGACAATAAACATCCTTGGCCTTTTAACATAAACAAAAAATGTCTTGGAAACCTCACATCACAACGGTTGCTAGCGGCCTCAAGGAAACTGGGGAGTTCTTGTTTACACTACGAGACTTCTCTTCTCAAATACTCCAGCCATACAGCGGTCTCATCCGCCCTGTATGGAGTACCGTTCTCATATCTGGGGGGCTCCAGGTTTCACCCGGACTTTTGACAGGGTCGAGTCTAATGCCAAAAGGCTATAAACCGTCCTGTACTTTCCAGTTCACTTGACCTCTATCTTTGCGGCGCCATGTTGCTTTATCTCTTTCTATAGGTACCTCAGCAGCGGCAGGTGTTCGAGGGAACTTACCAATCACGTACCACCACCTTTACGAAGCCCTCTCAGCACGAGGAAAGCTCTTCCGTCTGCGCACGAGTTTTTTGCATAGATATTGTTAACTCCAGGCTAGTTCGCTGCGGTCCTTCCTTCTTTCCTGCCACTTCTGTTCTGTGTTTCCTGCTGAATTTAACTCCTTCATACTTTAAAGCCTGGTGTTCGCTCATCTGGTAATTTACGCTAGTGGATGAAATTTATAAACACCCTCCTTGAATAGCCTCCGTCTTTGCTTGCAGACAACCGTAATATATATATATATATATATATATATATATATATATATATATATATATATATATATATATATATATATATATATAGTTATATAGTTATATAGTTATATATATATATATATATATATATATATATATATATATATATATATATATATATGTTATATATATATATATATATATATATATATATATATATAAAGATATATATATATATATATATATTATATATATATATATTCATATATATATATATATATATAT
>JABUQX010139029.1:47500-52500 GCA_015478945.1 Trachelipus rathkii | reverse complement strand
CCCTCTTTTGCATCTAGAGTTGCCTCTCGTCTTCAGCTTTCAGATTCTATTCTTGCCGATATGGATGGGATTTCCCGGCGGAGTCACCGCAACGTTGTAAAATTCAACTCTTTAACAACTCAACTTCTTTACATCTTCCTCTCAAAAATACCTCCCAACTTTCCTATTTCCTTCGACGGCTCTAACGTCTCATCTGTGAACAACATAAACATGCTTGGTCTGAACATAAACAAAAAACTGTCTTGAAAACCTTATATTACAATGGTTGCTAAGGTAGTCTTAATGAAGTTTGGAGTTCTATTCAGGTTGCGGGATTTTTTTCCTCTGAATAGCTACTCCAGTTATATAAGGGACTTATTTGCCCTTGTTTGGAGTACTGTTCCCACATTTAGGGGGCTTCGGATCCACCCTTCTATTGGATAATGTTGAGTCTAAAGCTAAGAGAATAATAAATTGTCCCCTTCTTTCAAACTCCCTTGACCCTCTGTTTCTGCGTCGTGACGTTGGTGCACTATCTCTTTTCTATAGGTACTACAACGGCAGATGCTTGGGGGAGTTGACCTTTGGCATTCCACATTCTACCACCCATGCGTCGCCCACGTAGCACAAGGGGTGCCCTGCTCTCGCATGAATTTTGCGTGAGTATTGAAAACCCCAGACTTGTTCGTTGTCGTGCCTCCTTCTTTCTAGCTACTTCTGTTCTGTGGAACTCCTTGCCTTTTTCTGTTTTAGAAATTATATTTAATCTTCCTCTTTTTGAAGCCCACGTTTGCGCTCACCTGAGTAATTTGCGCTAGGCTTTGGTTTGGGTGGGTTTTTCTATATATATATATATATATATATATATATATATATATATATATATATATATATATATATATATATAGTATATATATATATATGTTATTATTAAAAATATATATATATATATATATATATATATATATATATATATATATATATATATATATATATATATATATATATATATATCAGTGAATAACTAGTTAATAATGCAAGTGTCGTTTACACCGTTATAAAGAAAGCATAAATTTTGATTATTTTTACACATATGAATCAAATTGAGAGAGAGAGAGAGAGAGAGAGAGAGAGAGAGAGAGAGAGAGAGAGAGAGAGAGAGAGAGAGAGAGAGAGAGAGAGAGAGAGAGAGAGAGAGAGAGAGAGAGAGAGAGTTTGGAAACTTGAGATTATAAGGAAAAATAAAATTATTTTTATTGCAATTTGTTATTATTATGTTCTTATTTTTCCGAGAAATATTTGGCATTGTATTTTAGCATAATGCCAGTCTTGCATATGGCATTCTCGTGTGTCAAAGGTCATTTTTTCGATTCCTAAAGAGAAACCATGTGAGGAAGTTCCTTTCTTCGATAAATGTTAAAGCCATTGACATGTGAACTTTTCCAATAATAATAATAATAATAATCATAAAAATAATAATAATAATAATAATAATAATAATAATAATAATAATTTTTGTAATAAGTTTATTACTAGTACGCATGATTTTATTTTCGCCAGAATTTTCCGGTTGTTGATAAATTATTTTTCATGATATTCAATATGCTCCTCTCTCTCTCTCTCTCTCTCTCTCTCTCTCTCCCAAAACATTGAAAAAATTAATCGCCTTTTCTAAACTATTGCATTATTTAATCCCTTAAAAGAAGCTTTAAAAACAGGCAACTTGACTGCCTGTGTACGTATGATCGTAAATTGAATGTTCAAAAATAAACAATTCTTTTAATTTCAGTTTCAAATATTAGCGAGCTGTATTCGAGCAATAAACGGACGATGAAGTAAATTTGACACTTTGATCACAGAATACCTTTAGTTGCCTATTTAATGTTAGTACGTAATTTATTACTTATTTTCATCAATTTTAAAACGTACCATCCACCAAATTTCAAGTCATAATCTCCTCACCTAAACTTATTGCTAGTACGTAATTTTGGTACGTATTTTCATAAATTTTCAATCGTATATTCCACCAAATTTCAAGCCATAATCAACTCACCTAAAATTATTGCTGGTACGTAATTTTGGTACTTATTTTCATCAATTTTTAAACGTACTATCCATCAATTTCCAATATTCCTGATTGTTAGCTTCGTAATTTCGGTACTTATTTTAAGCAATTTTATAACGTACCATCCATCAGGTTTCAAGCTATTTTCACAGAGTAACCTTAGTACTTTAAGCTAGTACGTAATTTTGTACTTAATTTTATAAATTTTAAAGAAATCATCGCACATATTTCACAATATAATAACACATTGATTTTCGTACTTTATGTTAGTACGAAATTTATAGTATTTAATTTTAGTAATATTAAAACTTGTCAATCATCAAATTTCATACTGTGCCCATATCCACAGAGTAACTATAATACTTAATATAAGTACGTAATTTTTGTACTTTGTTTTAGTACGTATTTTTGGACTCAATTTAAAAATTTCTGCAAGTTACTAAGCAAGTTAGTATTTACGCAATATACAAGAAAAAGGTTAAATTTTTAATATTTATATATATGAATAACAGAGAGATTAGTTATATATATATATAGGTATATATATAAAGTATATATATATATATATATATATATATATATATATAAGAAATATATATATTATATATATTATGAATAACCAAATATAATGTGGTATCAGTTTCAGACTGTTATAGTATAAATTTTATATTACTTAATATCCATGAACAACTTATAGAGAGTATATATGAGGTAGTATAGAGAGAGGAGATAGTATAGTATAGTATATAGTATATATAGTAGAGAGAGTAGAGAGTATATAGAGAGAATTTGAAACCAGATTTAAGGAATACATTACTATCACTGCTAACACATAACCTATTTTCCGAGAATATTTGATATTGTGGATTTAAGATAATATAAACTTATATGAAAGATTCTCAATGAAGACATTTGAATCCAAAGAACTAGTATTTTGTGTTCTTTCGCTAAATGGCAAAGCCATTGACATGTAAACTTCCAATAATAATAATAATCATAACACACACACACACACACACACACACACAATAATAATAATAATAATAACACACACACACACACACACACACACACACACAATAATAATAATAATAATACACTTTTGTAATAAGTTTATTACTACTACGCATGATTTTTATTTTTACTAGAATTTACCGGTTGTTGATAAATTATTTTTTACGAAATTCAATATGTTTCTCTCTCTCTCTCTCTCTCTCTCTCTCTCTCTAAAAAAATCTCTCCCCAAACATTGAAAATTAATCGCCTTTCTAAACTATTGCATTATTTTCTAATCCCTTGGGAAAGAAGTTTTTAAAAACAGGCAACTTGACTGCCTGTGTACGTATGATCGTAAATTGAATGTTCAAAAATAAACAATTCTTTTAATTTCAGTTTCAAATATTAGCGAGTTGTATTCGAGTAATAAACGAACGATGAAGTAAATTTGACACTTTGATCACAGAGTACCTTTAGTTGCCTATTTAATGTTAGTACGTAATTTAGTACTTATTTTCATCAATTTTAAAACGTACCATCCACCAAATTTCAAATCATAATCTCCTCACCTAAACTTATTGCTAGTACGTAATTTTGATTTTTTTTTTTTTTTTTTTTTTACAGTTATCACCACCGCTCACGGGCAAAGCCCTATTCAAGGAGGGGTGTTACCCTCAACAAAATTACCAACTAACGCAAATTACGCAGATGAGCACAGACGCGGGCTTTAAAGTGAGGGAGATTAAATTGAGTAGGAAACACAGAAGATGAAAGAGAATTCCACAGAATAGAGGTGGCAGGAAAGAAGGAGGCACCGCAGCGAACTAGTCTGGAGTTGCTAACATCAACACAAAACTCATGTGCCGACACAGCACCCCTTGTGCTGCTGAGGGCGTCTTAAGTGACGCGAGTGATAAGTTCCCTCGAGCACCTGCCGCTACGGTACCTATAGAAAAGAGATAAAGCACCAACATCGCGCCGCAAAGATAGAGGGTCAAGTGAACTAGAAAGTACAGGACAGTTTATAAGTCTTTTAGCCTTTGTCTCGACCCTATCCAAAAGCCGGTGAAACCTGAGCCCCCCAGATATGAGAGTAGTACTCCATACAAGGGCGGATGAGTCTTTGTGGCACCTGAAGTAACTGGGGAAGAGAAAAAGTCACGTAGTTCAAACAGAACTCCTCCCAGTTTCTTTGAGGCCGCCCTAGCAACCATTGTGATGTGAGGTTTCCAAGACATTTTTGTTTATGTTAAGGCCAAGAATGTTTATATTGTCAACAGGAGAGACGAGATAACTGTCGAAAAGAGATAGGAGAGTTAGAAGGTGTCTTAGAGAGGAGATTTGTAGAAGGTTTTTAAAGAATTAAATTTTCACAAGGTTGCGACGACCCCACCCGAAATTCTATCCAGATCAGCGCGAGAATGGAGTCGGAAAGATTAAGTAAGACGAGAGGCAATTTAGAAGTAAAAGAAGGAGCAGAATTGAAATGAGTTGGAAGAATGAAGGGTCGAGTCATCGGCATATGAGTGATAGAGTTAGATGCAGACGAGAAGATCATTAATGAATATCAGGAATAGAGTAAGGAGATAAGACAGAAAACTGAGGAGTACCACTATTGACAGGAAGGAAGAAGAAAACAACCATTGACAACGGCAGATTTAAAACGATTTGAAAGAAAGTTAGATCATGAGTAAGCAAAGAAGGAGGAAATCCAAAGGAGGTGAGTTTGAGAGCAGTGACGCGTGCCACACCCGGTCAAATGCTTTGATATGTCAAGCGCCACCACGCTCCCCGTAATTCCTGAGGATGGAAAACCATAAATCTGTGATAAGAAAGTATAACTTTAGTAAACATTGAGTGTCGAAAGCCATGCTATGAATCGGGAACGAATGAGATTCCTAGATGTCTAAGAAATGAAAAATGAGAAGGGCTTCAAAAGATCTTAGATAGAATACAGGTT
>JABUQX010139029.1:12500-15000 GCA_015478945.1 Trachelipus rathkii | reverse complement strand
TGAGCACAGACGCAGGCTTTAAAGTGAGGAGATTAAATTCAGCAGGAAAACAGAAGATGGAAGAGAATTCCACAGAACAGATGTGGCAGGAAAGAAGGAAGCAAAGCAGCGAACTGGCCTGGGTTACCTACATCAACACGAACTCGTGCGCAAAGACTGGCACCCGCTCTGTGCTACGAGGGCGTCGCAAAGGTGGTGGTACACGATTGGTAAGTTCCCTCGAACACCTGCCGCTGCGGTACCTATAGAAAAGAGATAAAGCACCAACATCACTCCGCAAAGATAGAGGGTCAAGTGAACTGGAAAGTACAGAACAGTTTATAAGCCTTTTGGCTTTTGACTCAACCCGGTCCAAAAGCCGGGTGAAACCAGAGCCCCCAGATATGAGAACAGTATACTCCATACAAGGGCGGATGACACCCTTGTATAGCTGGAGAGTAACTGAGGAAGAAAGGGAAAAAATCTCTGCAGATCAAGCAGAACTCCCCGAGTTTCTTTGAGGCCACCCTAACAACCATTGTGTGATGTGAGTTTTCCAAGACATTTTTTGTTTATGTTAAGGCCAAAGGATGTTTTATATTGTCAACAGGAGAGACAGGGAGCGAACGAGATAGGAAAGTTAGAAGGTGTTTTAGAGAGGGAGAGTTGTAGAAGAAGTTGAGTTTTTAAAAATTGAATTTCACAAGGTTGAGGAGACCCCACCCGGAAATTCTATCAAGATCCCAGGCAGAATAGAATTGGAAAGATTAAGACGAAGGCAATTCTAGAAGTAAAGGAGGGAGCAGAATTGAAATGTGAAGAATGAAGGGTCGAGTCATTTGTTTATGAGTGGATAGTGTTAGATATTGCAGGTGAAGATCATTAATGAAAAGTAAGTAGGAAACAAGTAGGCAATAAAACAGAACCCTGAGGAACACCACTATTGACAGAAAAAGAAGAAGAAATCAGCTCCATCAACCACAGCCGATATTGAGCGACTTGAAAGAGAAAGCTAGACATAAGTAAGCAAGAGGAAGCCCAAAGGAGGGGAGCTTGGAGAACAGTGACGCTTGCCATACACGGTCAAAGAAATGCATTTGGATATGTGTCTGAAAGCGCCACCAACAAGTCTCCCCCGTAGTACCCTAAGGGCGGAAGAGCATAAATCGGTTAAATAGGAAAATTATATCACCAGTAGACCTCGGAGCATAGCGAAAGCCGTACTGGCGATCTGATAGAAGAGAATGAGATTCTAGATGGTCTAAGAAGTGAGATTAAGAAGGTTTTCAAAGATCTTAGATAGAATACGGGTGAGAGCTATAGGGCGATAAGTTAGAAGGATCAGAGCGGCTTCCCTTTTTTTCGGAATAGGTTGGACATGTACGTGCTTCCACTGAGGGATAGTGTTAGTATTGAGACACATAGAGAATATGGTTGAACGAAAGAGGGGCCAACTCAGGCTTTTACTCCCTCAAAACTCGGGAGAATTCCATCCGGGCCCCCGCCTTCCTAACGTCATAGATTCCAGGAGCCCATGCACCCGATCAGTACTGTCACAGGCAAGACGCAGGACACCTGAGAGGAGAGGTGGAGAGGAGGGAATGCCAGAATGAGTCCCAGGGTTGAGTTAAGAGGAAAATAGGCCGAAGAGATTAGCCTTTTCAGTTGGAGAAGTTAGCAACAGAGCCATCAGATCTAATAAGAGGAGGAAAGGCAGATTTACAGAAATTTGTTAGGGATGTTTTTGGCAAGAGGCCAGAAAGATTTGTCAGTAGGAGGACCAAAAAGGTTAGCGCACTTTCGTTTGATGAAAGTACGCTTTGCTTGTCGAATAGTATCCCTACAACGATTTCTAGCTGAATGAAAATTAGCGATAGTGATAGGGAGAACGAGAATTTTTTCCACCCCCGATAAGCGCTGTCTCTAGCCTGAATGTCCAGAGAACAGGCTGCGATCGAACCATGGATTATGAGAGAGAAAGATTTAGTCGAAGAAGGAATGAACCTGCTCATCCGTCATCGATTACAGCTCCCACCTTAATGTCAGAAGCCGAAGCGTTTTCAGAGTCAAAGCAGTCACATTCAATTATAGTTAGCGTAGAAGCGACGCAAGGCCCCCAATCTGCCCGATTAAAGTGCCAAGAAAAAACGCATAGGGCAGGATGGAGCTGTTGGAGAGAAAGTATTAAGTTTAAAGATATAAGGTTGTGGTCAGATTACCAATAGGAGAGAAGGTAGTGTATTTATAGAAAAGGACTAGTGGTGTGTTCAAGGAGTGGTTGCGACGATCCCGGAATATTGACGTGAGTTCTTTGATTGGATTGCTCCAGATCGTTGAGAATGCTGAATGATTCAGCCTCCTCCCCACCTAAATCAGTATGAGAGGATCCCAACCATTCAGTGTTGTACATTGAAATCCCCTAAATAGAGGACCTCAGTATTTGGATGAGAAGATATAACAGTCTCGTGAGAGGTAGTAAGATATTCAAAGAAAAAGTGAAAATCTGTTCTGTTAGTAGAAC
>JABUQX010139028.1:0-28491 GCA_015478945.1 Trachelipus rathkii | reverse complement strand
ACTCTTAGTTTCCCATCCCTCTAAAAAATACACAAAACCTTAAAAAATACATACCCCAAAACATCACACTCACTTCCACCAATGCTCTCCCTTTAAAAAAACTCTTCCATCCACCAAAACCCCCGAACCTCTACAATGTATATACACCATACCTTGCAACCATTGCACAAAAACATACATAGGCGAAACAAACAACTTCACCAGAAGAAAAAGTCAACACTCAGATGATCTAGAAAAAGACACTCAAAATTCATCACTAACCACACACAGATCACAATTCAACCACTCTATCAACATCAATTCCATGCAAAATCTAATCAACATCTCCAACCATCAAAAAAGAAAATTAATTGAAACCTATTGCATACACAATTTCAATAATTTCAATAATATGCAAGGTGAACATAAATTAGACTATTTGCAACACAAGCTTTTAAAATTTCATTCTCCAATCAAAAAAATTGAACAACTTTATTATGAAAGACATCCTCAAAATATAACCCCCTCATCTTAATCTTCTTTCTCTCCCCCCCCCCCTCCCCCTATATCCTTACAATAAGTAATTGCTATATCATACCCCAATTCAGAACAAGTTCATAATTTTTCCTAAGTTATTTTTCGAATACACATAATATAAAATCCAGCGGACAAATATTTTCAACCACTTAACTACCCATGTCATTGCTCATGAAAAATAAAAATTCAGCACCAGATTCTTCGAAATATTTTTGTTCAGTCATATTCCAGAGTTGGTGTTTTAAACATAGCGGCTGCTGGATGAGGCTTCTTGGGATGAAGCGCAAGACTTTTGCAATTTGTTTTAAATAATACCATTAACTCATGGAATATAGAAACATTTTAACATTGTTTTAAATTTAATTATGTTTCAAGTGTATAATAAATTCATTTTAAATTATAGTTTTGCTTTATGCCAAAGGGTTCGCAACTAATAAATACAAACTACGTCAAGAGTAGAATATCTTTAATAACTATCAAACCCGTTACCAGCAAAGGCATCATGCAGCAAGCTATTAGAGTACACTTTAGGAAATATCAACAGCAACTCATAAGAAGCAACCTTAAAAAAACTCAACTACAATTTATAAAAAATTGTCTAGATAACCTCATTATCCCGAAAACAATGATAAACGCCGCATGGAAGAAAACTAATAATAACAATCCCATCACAGATTTCGAAAAAGAATTACTAAAAAGAAAAATTCAAGATATAAAAATAGAAATCAAATCATCGTTTAGAATTTGTACAAGAAACTTTCGTCAACTACAAACTAACTGGTATAACCTATACCCCAACCAATTGCAAGGTTTCACCGATATACTACAACTAGCACACAGGAAAAAAGATCATCTCGTAAGAAAAAAGAAGATCAACTTAAACAGAAAACTTGAACTAATCTTTCGCAATAGTAACTGGTGTAAATTCTCTAACCCAAATATCATCAATAACCAATCAAATTACAACCTCACCCACGATGAAACCATAATACTAGGCTACGGCCTATCCTTTGCAATAGAAAAATCAGACCCTATATTAAATTTTATTAATGACTATGATTTTTGGACAAAGCATTACAACAACCCCGAATTAAATAAAGACATACTAAAAGGCATACTACTCCAACAAATAAACATTTCAAAAAACATCAATCTTCTCCCGAAAAAATTCTATACTGCATTACACAAATTAAAAAATAACAGTGATATAACCATAACAAGATCTGATAAAGGACAAAACATAGTCATTCTCAATACTGCAGACTACATTGACAAATGCAACAATATATTATCTGACAATACCACCTATACCAAATTACAAAGTAACCCACTCAACAATTCCTTTAATTTTAATAAAAAACTTAAATCCCTATGCAAAGATTTTCCAAACCTCCACACATCACTAAAAGCACAAATGTCAAATCTGTCCCAATTCTACGGAATACCCAAACTACACAAGCCCAACATTCCTCTCCGTCCTATCATCTCCAACACCAACTGCCCCACCTATAAACTGTCAGCCTGGCTTTCAACACAACTAAAACCTCTCATAAACAATATCTCTAAAACACACATAACCAATTCCATAGACTTCATACAAAAAATACGTAATTTAAATCCTTGCACACACAACTTTTACAGTTTTGATGTCACCTCATTATTCACTTCTGTCCCAGTCCATACAACCCTCAATATGCTAGAACAACACATTCTTAATAACAACATACAGCTCTCATATCCTCTTCCACTTTTACTAAACTTAATACATCTCTCTTTAGAACATAGTTTTTTCCAATTCCAAAATTCATTCTTCCTACAAAAAAACGGACTAAGCATGGGATCTTCTTTACTCCAAAATTCCAACTGGCACCGCTATTTTGATGACATCTTCGTATCCTTACCACACAACATAGACTCTACCAACATATTGCAACACATTAATAACATACATCCTTTCATACAATATACATTAGAATACCCTCATAACTCCACACTTCCTTTCTTAGACACACTAATCTCTTGGCACAACTCTTTCAACCTCAGCTTTTCTGTATACCGAAAACCTACCTCCAATCCTTCTTACATACACTGGTTCTCCTCGCATTCCACTTCCATAAAAATAGCCACCCTCACTGCACTATACATTAGAGCCCTCAGAATCTGCTCTCCCATCAATCTTAACAAAGAGAATAATCTTATCCGAAATATGTTCACCAAACTACAATATCCTACATACATCATCAATAAAGCTTACAGAAAAGCAAGATCAAAATACTATAACAACAATACCATTCCCCCCCTACTAACAATCCTCCAAACACCTCCTACCTTCCCATCCCTCTAAAAAATACACAAAACCTTAAAAAATACATACCCCAAAACATCACACTCACTTCCACCAATGCTCTCCCTTTAAAAAAACTCTTCCATCCACCAAAACCACCCCCGAACCTCTACAATGTATATACACCATACCTTGCAACCATTGCACAAAAACATACATAGGCGAAACAAACAACTTCACCAGAAGAAAAAGTCAACACTCAGATGATCTAGAAAAAGACACTCAAAATTCATCACTAACCACACACAGATCACAATTCAACCACTCTATCAACATCAATTCCATGCAAAATCTAATCAACATCTCCAACCATCAAAAAAGAAAATTAATTGAAACCTATTGCATACACAATTTCAATAATTTCAATAATATGCAAGGTGAACATAAATTAGACTATTTGCAACACAAGCTTTTAAAATTTCATTCTCCAACCATCAAAAAAATTGAAAAACTATATTATGAAAGACATCCTCAAAATATAACCCCCTCATCTTAATCTTCTTTCTCTCCCCCCCTCCCCCTATATCCTTACAATAAGTAATTGCTATATCGTACCCCAATTCAGAACATGTTCATAATTTTTCCTAAGTTATTTTTCGAATACACATAATATAAAATAAAACGGACAAATATTTTCAACCACTTAACTACCCATGTCATTGCTCATGAAAAATAAAAATTCAGCACCAGATTCTTCGAAATATTTTTGTTCAGTCATATTCCAGAGTTGGTGTTTTAAACATAGAGGCAGCCGAATGAGGCTTCTTGATATGAAGCGAAAGACTTTTGCAATTTGTTTTAAATAATACCATTAACTCATGGAATATAGAAACATTTTAACATTGTTTTAAATTTAATTATGTTTCAAGTGTATTAATAAATTCATTTTAAATTATAGTTTTGCTTTATGCCAAAGGGTTCGCAACTAATATATATATATATATATATATAAAGAGTAATTTTCATTTATAATATTTAAGGGAGGGATGTTACAATAATATTTTTATGACAAGAATCACTTCTAAGGCGAATCTTGAAAATGCAAAACTTCACGTTCTGAAATTTTACAAAAAATTTTATTTTGATTTTTATTTAGTATTTTTTGATCTTTTTATCTGCTACGTTCTTTGGAATTTAAATCTAAGTTTTAACATTACTAAAAGATGATTCTCATTTTTTAGTGACGAGGCAATAATTTATGACCTACTTTATTTGATTGAAATTTCTAATTTCAACCATGACGAGATTTTTTTCTCTATAAGACATTTATCATAATGAATTTTATTCCTTCAATTTCTGCGTTTTTACTTACTTTTCTTTAACTTTTTATTTTTATTATTATTATTTTTTAATCAAATCTTTGAATTTAATAGTTCTAATTATTCCTTTTATATTAAATTTTCCCCAAATCTTTTATTTTCCCAATTTTCCCCTTTAGCGTTTTTTCTTACTTTTTGAGTGTGATTTTAAAAATTCGTATGTTTAAAAAAATAAACAAAAATCAGTGTACATCACGTTGGGTAAAAATGTGTTTGGAAATATCATACTTTTAAGCTTTCACCGAAGAGAGAGAGAGAATAAAAGATAGATAAAAACCTCGAAGATTCTCCATCCTAATATAATAAAACTGGACTCTAAAGTGAAGACGAATTAAAAAGAGTAGGCTGAAGGTGATTGGCGCGAATTTTTAGTATTCAGTGACGAAAACCGAACGACTAAAAAAACGTGGGTCAATCGAATTTAATTCAACCTTGAGAACTATTCTAACTGAAACACCACAATATTATATAGTAACTCGTGGGCCCACGATCAATTTGTAGTGTTCTTAACAGAACAACACAAAGGGAAGAGGCTGAGTTAATACATAAAATTATGGTATTTATCAAAAAATGACATGAGACGAATCAAAAACTATTGCCTTTTTTGCTAACATCTGTAAGGAGAGAAAGGTGACACGAAGTCATTAGTGGGGATTCCTAGTGGTCCAGAAAAGGCGTAATAAATGACATTACCTACACAAAATTCCTACGATCACTATTTAACGGAAGGAAAGTTTTCATGGTTCTGCTGTGGAATTATAAAAAAAAAATCCAAACAGCCCTAAATTAAACGTCGGCAGGTCGCCTCCAAAAAATGGCGAGGATGCCTCTAAAAATGAAGGGGGAAGCTCGTTTGAGAAATAAGCCTCATCAAATATTAAACTACTCGATACTGCATTATAAATGAATCTTGAAGAATTTCTTTGACTCGGAATACAAATTATATGGACGGAGTCAATTGAAGTGCAGTAATTAAGAATGAAAGCTTTTTCCGCGCTCGCTGCTTTTATAGTCCACAGAAAAGATGCTAACGCGGTTGCTAACTAACAATTAATCAATTAAACATCAAATTGAATTATTGATGTTTTAAGGACAAATTTACTATCAAAAGATAGCAAATTTAAAACTATATAATAAATAAATAAATTTATTGACTAAATCGATATGGATTTATTATAAAAATCATCGAAAGTTCATGATGGCAGTCTTTGGCAACTTTATCACGTGTTTGATACAGGATACTTTTCTTCCCATAGAAATTACATAATAATTGTAATTTTTTAATTAAAGATGATTATCAATTATAATAACAATTAATAGAACCAGTATTCGCTACTAATCAATTTAATGTAAATTTTATGTTTCTAGGACAATTGTGAGTTATGATACATTGAATTTTTAATGTAAGAAATTGAAAGGTCAACTGAGGTCAGAACTTGACCTTTCGATTGAAGGAGGTCAATGACACTTACATAAATGAAAGATTGGAGTGTTAAGACCAACTTGAAATACTAACCAAGTCTGGCACTCATTGAGCAACTGGTTAACTAGGGGGGGGCGGGAAAACTTTCAAAATGAAAATTTCTAAAATTGAAGGCCTATTTTGGCACGTAGCTTACTGTGATTATAATTATTTAACTAAAACTTTGATTGATGTAAAACTTGATCAAAATGTAGTTCTATATCTTTAGTATAATTAAGGAAAGTTTGAAAATCCAAAACTCTGTCAAAAGGAAGTTAAATGTAAACCGGTTTCTTGTATCAGTTTTATTTTTCAATTTGGAAGGTTCTGTAAATATATATAATTTATATATATATATATATATATATATATATATATATATATATATATATATATATATATATATATATATATATATATATATATATATATATATATATATATATATTTATATAGTAATATATATATATATATATATATATATATATATATATATATATATATATATATATATATATATATATGTTGAAATTTGCATATTTTTTATTGAAATTTGGCACAATAGTAGTACGGGACGTAAATAAGAAAAATATGCATGTAGAAATCAACAAAAATGGAATGGGGGGCTCCAGCCCCATACCCCATTTTTAGGGGTTACAGGTGACCTAGGGGTCCCAAACTTGGGATTTTTACTATTTGTTATTAAATGAATTAATATTGTGAGTTTCAAGGGCGTAACCCAATTTTAAGGGGTACTTTACTCTTATGAGCTTTTATTGGAGTACAGTATTGCATTTTGAGATTTTTGGTGCAAAATGATACCGACTCTCAGAGCAAGTTTCTATTAATAAATTTTAATTTTTATATATTAATGATTATTAAGATTATTATTTACAAACTTTTAAAAGGAAATAGTGATGACTAATGCATTCACAGTTCCCTTGATCACGATTGCAAGTCAACCACTCGCGAAACCAGTCATCAAAACCCAAAAGGAAAACTGGCCACAAGTGGCAAATGAAGTAATTTAAAATAAATTACGACAACAGTGATTGGAAGGGATTGACTAGAAGAGATATTGAGGAGTCTGAGTAAGGATGAAATAGTAAGATTAAAAGAGTGAATAAAGAATTAACAAAACATACAGTTTTGGGGGATCAAATTATACGGGGGAAAAATAGTTACAAATACCAATACACATCATGGGAAATACACTATATTAAAAGACAGATTATGTAAATGACATAAATGATAAGGAAATATCCTGGTTAATAGGTAGAAACACTTTACAGAACATGGGAGCAAATATGAACTTAAAAAATAACACTATAAACTTACAAAATTAGGGTTACACATACAAAGGAGGGTGGATAAAGTAGGGCACATTAGATTACCGTTAATACCAAAGAAATATAGGATCTGGTTAGCAAAAGAAAAATGATGGATAAGAAATAACGAAAAACAGAATGAAGATAAAATTAGAAAATACACAAACAATTTGGACATTGTAGTAAGGAAAATATTATAAAAATGATTGAAAAAGCATATGGAGGGGATAATAAATATGAGAGAGATAGAAAACAACTACAGCAGACAATAAATAAAGTGACTGAAACATGTCAAGCATGTAGAGTATACAAACACACCCCAAGTAGACCAATAGTGGGTTTGGAAAGAGCAACGAGGTTTAATGAATTGTTATCGGTAGACATGGGAGAACTGGATGGGAAGAGATTCCTAGCTATGATCGACGAACTGACAGGATATGTACAGGCTACATGGACAGAAGGTAAAAGACCAACAGAGATAGTGGGTAAGATCATAGATAGATGGATAAGTGTGTATGGAGCACCCAAAAAATTTTTATCAGATAACGGAAAGGAATTTCAGATTGAAACCATGGAAGAAATGTGTGAAATGTTCGACATCAAATTATTAGCAACAGCAGCTGAGAGTCCATGGAGCAATGAGAAATGTGAAAAGGCAGTAGGACTGTTAGAGGAAAATATAAGAAACTTGCAAGATGGTTATCAAAATAAAATGTTTTGTTTAAGATGGGCAGTTTATGGGAGAAATAACATACCGAATAAGGACGGGTATACAGCTAACAATTTGGTTTTTGGATGGCATAGAGCAGGTTCAATAATAAAATGGGACGTAGATGAGAATGAGGGATGGGAAGAAAAAGTGGTAACTGAAAAGCAAAATATAGAATAGGAGCATGGAAGGAAGTCATGAGCAATCAAGCTGAAATGAAAATTAGAAGAGCGTTAAACAATAACTTAAGGGATAGCAAGGTGGAAGATCTGAAAATAGGTGAATGGGTACATTATAAGAGGGAACATGATAAAAGATGGAAAGAACCTGGTAAAATAATTGGTATATATGGAAAAACAGTAGTGATAAAACAAGGAGGGTCTATAAGATACACACAACGAGTACATATTAATAGAATACAAAGAGGAGAAGAAAATAGAATACAAGAGAGAGACAACATAATACAAGAGTGAGACAATAACAGTGATGATCCAGAAGAAGAAGCTGAAGAAGAAACAGAAGAGGACATGGAAGACAACAGAGACATAATAGATAAAGACAACACAAGAGATGTATCTCGTCGTCAAGAGGAGGAGGTAAAAGAAAGCGATGAAGAAGAATCAGACAATGACAGTGTATATGGTCTAAGAAGTGAGAACGAAGACGAGGATGAAGAGGAAGAAGAAGGTTGTTATAGAGGAGAAGAAGAACGAGATTTCAGTAGATTAAAGAAGGGAGAAAGGTGGAAGATGACAGATAAAACAACGAGACAAGAAAAGAGGGTGGAGATAATGAGTAGAGCTGTTAAAATAAAGAGCAAAAAGTGGAATCAGAGTTATAACATAAAGGATCTTAATGATGGTACGATAAACTGCATCAATTTAAAGGAATTCGAAGAACATGAGCCAATACCAGAGGAAGAAGAAGTTCTTCTAGGGAATGTAAGAGATATAGACGTCCTCAAAGCAAAGGAGAGTGAAATATTGAATTGGAAAGAAAACGAAGTAATAGAAGAAATAGAGCCGAAAGGAAGGAAGGGTTTGAATACCAGATGGGAAATAACTGAAAAGAAAAAAAACGGAGAAAAATATTGCAAAGCCAGATTAGTCGTAAGAGGGTTTGAAGAAAAGGGAAATGATGGAGGCAACGAGGCACCAATATGTGCCTCAGAGGACCTCAAAATGACTTTAAGAATAATATAGAGAGAGGATTGGGTATGTAAGTCAATAGATATTAAAACAGCTTACTTACAAGGGAAACAACTGGAAAGAGAGGTATTCGTAAAACCACCAAAGGAGGCGAATACGAAGAAATTATGGAGATTAAGAAAAGCTGTATATGGACTAAAGGATGCAGCCAGAGTATGGTATTACAGTTTGAAAGAAATACTAGAAAATCTAGAGGAGATTGTTGTCAATTATAACCCTCAATATTCACATGGAAAAAAAACAGGGCGGACTGAGAGGGATCACGGTGTGTCATGTGGACGATTTATGCTATGGAGGGGATAGATATTTTGAAATGCAGATTATAAATAAATTAAAAGAGAGATTTTAAAGGTTGGAAGTGAAGAGTCGAATAAATTTAGATATATAGGAGTGCAAATACACGATAAGAGAGATCACATAATACTCGAACAAGATAATTATAGTTAAACATTATCTACAGTATACCCAATAAAAAAATTCTACAGTGGAGATAGGAATCTGAACGAGAAGGAAAAAACCGAATAGATCAGGTGTGGGACAACTGAATTGGTTAGGGCAGCAAACAAGGCCAGAGGTAAATTTCAAGTGTTTCTCTTAGGTATGGAATTGGAAAATACTGGTGATATGAGGAAACTCATAAAAGTGATGGAAAAAACAAAAGCAGAAGAGAGACACCTAAAAATGTGGAGGTTACAAAGAAAAATTACAATAAAAGTATTTGCAGACTCATTATTTAATGGTTTAGAAACCGGAGAATCACAAATAGGGAATATTGCAACGGTAGAAGATGATTATGGACATAAACACCGATAATATGGAAATTCAAAGTAGCTAACAGGGCTGTTAGATCACCATTAGAAGCAGAAGCAACGGGATTGTGTATGAGTTTGAGATGGGTATATATGTTAAAAAATTACGGGAGGAACTAACATGGGAAAGAAATATATGCTTAATTGGGTATTCAGATAGTAAATCTTTAGAAAATGCAGTTAAATCACATACAAATGCTCAGAGTAGAAGATTGAGAGTAGATCTGGCAGTAATAAAAGAATTGTTACGAAAGGGAATAATTGGTGATATATGTTTGATAAATGGAAAAGAACAAATAGCAGATGGATTAACGAAAGAAAGTGGAAATAAAAGAGGATTGTATGAATACTTGATGGAGGAACATTAGAGGGATAAGAGAGAGAAGAGATAGTGGTGTGAGATTGATAGCAATGAGTAATGATGTGTAGAAACATTACTCTTTGTTATAGCTTTCTTGAAAAGTTTTTTTCTTTCCAGATACCTGAGTCAATTTGTAATTAGTATTCTGTTGTTTAAATATAATATAAGAAGTAATCATTTATAATATAAATAAGCTATTTGTGAGTCCACAGTCGATATAAGAGGTGACTACATATAAGAAATTGGAGTGTGTTAAATATCAGACCTTAGGAGTAAACTAAAGAAGTTCATAACAAGAGGGTGGATTGGATAAAACTTAGAACAAGAAGGGAGCAGTTATTTATTCATTTTATATTATCTTTATGAACATTTATTAAGGACTAGACCTAATATAATGACCTTCTAGGACGTAACCTTTATAACGTGACTAAAATAACATACTACTAACAAATATTTATATCTATATTCATCTATTATATATTATTCATCTATATTTTTACGGTGCTCGTCATCATCTCATCTCATCTAACTATCATTTGGAATAATAACCTATTTAATTTTCTATAAGTAATTTCTATAATATTTCTACAATATAATATTAATAATGCCTAAGTCAATTTATTATTGTCAATTTGCGTCACTCTGCTACATCTGGAAAAATAAGAATGAGGTCTGATACAGAGGAAAAAAAGAACGAGGGAGAGATGGAGTGCAGGATGATAGAGAATTGTCCTATGTTTTCTGGACAGGAGCTTGAATATGAGAAATAGAGAAGAAGAGTGAACGACTGGATGAAATTGAATGAGAATGTGAAGAAAAAAGGTTTGATAATAATGTTACATCTGGAAGGGGAGGCCGAGGAAATAACCAAGCATGTAAGCATGATTGAATTAACAAAAGAGGGAGGTGTGAATTTGATATTATCGGCCTTGGATAATAGATGCAAGATAGATAAAAGAGTAGAACGATTTTATTAGTGTACTAGACGTGTTAAAAATAAGTAGAGGAGAGAAAGAAAACGTGAAAGAGTATGTGGTGAGATATGGAAAAGTAATGGGTGAAGCGACATGTTTGGGTATGAGTGAATGGGAAAAAGATGTAAAGGGAGCACATTTATTATACACAGCAAACTTGAAACATTGGGAAGAACAGATCATCATTGGTGGATGTGGAGAGAATGAATTAGAATATGAAAATATTAAGAAACAAATGTTACGTATATTTGAAGAAAGAAAGAGCGAGAAAAGTGATTTGAAAAGTAATGAAAAAGAAAAAGAACAAATGTGGTTAGATGTAAGGAGACCAGAAATGGATGCAAGTACAGGAGCAGTAAATAAGAGAAAAAATAGAGAAGTGAAACAAGAAAAACTGGTTTGTTATAAATGTGGTGGAAGAGGACATATGGGATGGCAATGTCTAAAAAAGGGAGGAATAAGATGCTTTAAGTGTATGAAAGATGGTCATGTAGCCAAAGATTGTATAGAACAAATGGTGTGTTTAAAATGTGGTAGAAAGGGACATGACTCGAGAACATGTCAAACAAGAAATGAGAACATAAAAAAATGTACGTATTGTCGTAAGTGGGGACATGAAAAGAATTACGTATTGTCGTAAGTGGACATGAAGAGAGTACATGTTGGTGGAAAATAAAAGAAAAAAGAGAAAAATAATATATATTTGAGTGAGAGACATGAACCTAATGATGATGGAGAAAAAGAGGGAATGATTGAGGCAATACTAGATACAGGGAGCAACAGTACAGTGATTGGAAGAGATAGACTAGAAGAGATATTGAGGAGTCTGAGTAAGGATGAGATAGTAAGATTAAAAGAGAGTAAAGAAAGAATTAACAAAACATACAGTTTTGGGGATCAGATTATATGGGGGAAAAACGGTTACAAATACCAACACACATCATGGGAAATACACTATATTTAAAGACAGATTATGTAAATGACATAAATGATAAGGAAATACCCTGGTTAATAGGTAGAAACTCTTTACAGAACCTGGACCTTTTTTTGAGCCCAAATTTTTTACCCTGTCCTTGACCTTTTTTGGCCTTTACCTTTTTGGGCCTTGACCTTTTTTCGACCAACCCTTTGGTCTTCCATGGGTCATTTTTGGCCCACGGTATTTTTTGGCACCCCTAATTTTTTGGCAACCCCCATTTTTTCGGCAACCCTGATTTTTGGCAACCCTTCGAAGAAGGGTTGCGCCAAACGGTTGCGTAAGCAACCGTTGTACGTATTACCCCCCCTATTTTACCCCCCCTAATTTTTCGGCCATGGGTCAATTTTTGCCCACGGTAATTTTTGAGTTTCATTTAGGGGCAAGCCCAATTTTTTACCTTAACTTTTTTTGGGCCTTGACCTTTTTTGAGAACCCTGATTTTTTGAGAACCCAAATTTTTTGAGAACCCAAATTTTTTGAGAACCCAAATTTTTTGAGAACCCGGATTTTTTGAGAACCCAAATTTTTTGAGAACCCAAATTTTTTGAGAACCCAAATTTTTTGAGAACCCAAATTTTTTGAGAACCCAAATTTTTGAGAACCCTAATTTTTTCGGCAACCCTGATTTTTGGCAACCCTTCGAAGAAGGGTTGCGCCAAACGGTTGCGTAAGCAACCGTTGTACGTATTACCCCCCTATTTTACGCCCCCTAATTTTTCGGCCATGGGTCAATTTTTGCCCACGGTAATTTTTGATCTTCATTTAGGGGGCTTAGCCCTATTTTTTGATGTCTTTACCTTGTTTGACCATGATATTTCCACCAACCCTTTGGTCTTCCATGGGTCATTTTTTGCCCACGGTAATTTTTTGTCCTTCCTTTACGGGCTTAGCCCTATTTTTTTGATATTTCGATCACATCTACACACGTGCGCGTGCGCACACACACATACACACCCTTGACAGATACCATGGGTCAATTTTTGCCCACGGTAATTTTTTGTCCTTCCTTTACGGGCATAGCCCTTTTTGATATCTTAACCTTGTTTGACCATGATATTTCGGCCTTGACCTTGCCGGATACCATAACCTAACCTAACCTAACCTAACCTAACCTAACCTAACCTAACCTACCCTAACCTAACCTAACCTAACCTAACCTAACCTAACCTAACCTAACCTACCCTAACCTAACCTAACCTAACCTAACCTAACCTAACCTAACCTACCTAAACCTAACCTACACCTACACCTAGCCTACAACTACACCTAGCCTACACACAACCTTCACCTAGCGTACACCTACACCTAGCCTACACCTAGCCTACACCTACACCTAGCCTACACCCAGCCTTGAGCTCATCCAGAACTGATGCCTAGCCTTTGGTAGGGATCTGTGGCTAACATGAGGTCATGTAGGTACCTGACCTGTATGGATCTATCCTAACTTATTTCCATCCGCGGGCACACACACACACACACACACACACACACACATACACACACACACACACTTACACTTATACATACATTCACTATGACACTTACATTTACCCATAGACTTACACTTACATTTACACGGTTCCCAATCAACGTAAGCAGTATCTAGTGATGTTCTATTAGTGTTCCATGAAGTATTAGATGAGTGCCAGGTGTGAGTGCCAAGTGAGGTGCCAATGAGCTGCCAATGAGTGCAAGTGCAAGTGCCAATTGAGTGCCAAGTGATGTGCCACAGGGTGCCAAGTGAGTGGAACATAGTGCCAACTGAGTGCCACTTTTTGAAGGCTTTCTAGCCTCCCCCTGAGCATTAGGAATAGCCCTATATGGGGTCTACCCTTTGTTATTAAGGTTATGAGATTCGATTGGTGTATATTACAAGCTGCTAGGATGCTTCCTACTATAAGTTAGTCTCACACACCCTTATACATACATTCACTATGTCACTTATACACACATACATTTACACCTACACACACACTATGACACTTATAAACACTTATACACTCTCCAAAGACACTTACATTAAACCATATACAACTTACACTCACACAGATACACTTACACTCACACACTTGATATTTTTGATGCCTCAACTTTGATACCACAGCATTAATGCCTCAGCATTGATGCCTCCACTTTGAAGGGACTCATCTTAGATGACGTCATCTTTGATACCATCTATATTGATGATCATCTTTGAGCAAAACAGCTTAAATGGCTCATCTCTATCCTAGCTCAAAATAAGGTAGAGTTAATATTAATGTCTTCCCCTAGATCATAAACTGCCATCAGGGCGCCGCATGCGCCCTCCCGCAAAGGATGGAGTCCCGCACCCGCAGGTGCCGTCCCGCCGCGCCCCCGCCGCGCGCGTGCCGCCCGCAGGCGCAATATCCGTTTCCCGCCCGCCGCGTGCGCCCGCAGGCGCAATATCCCCCCCGAATGAAAATATATATATATCTATGAGTCATTCATTTTTTTATTTCATACTTAAAACATTCAAAGAATTTCTTTTAAATGTATACTATGAGTCATTCATTTTTATTTCAAATAAAACATTTTATAAAACATTTTCGCTTTCGCTAAAACTGTAACTCATTACATACATCTTTTTATATTTTTACTTATACTTTTTAATTTCTAAATTTTTAAAAATTGTATGTAAGAAGAAAAAATCCAAGAGTGTCTGATATATAATCATTTTATTTTACTACAATTGTACGAAATTTTTATTAAAAACATTAACATTAACATACCTTAAGCAGTAAAATCAGTAAATCAATAGAGGGTTTGACCTAACACCAAGGGGTATTAGTATGCTTTTGTTTTACTGCTTTACTGGTTTAACTCATGTTTTTTACTGCTTTAACTGCATGTTTTACTGCTTTAACTCATATGTTTTACTGCTTAACTCATATATTTTATTAACATTACATACCTAAAGCAGTAAATCAGTAAATCAATTAGAAGTGTACCTAGACAAACATTGGGGTTTGCAGTATTTGTTTTACTGCTTTAACTGCTTTAACTCATGTTTTACTGCTTTAAACTCATGTTTTACTGTTTAACTCATATGTTTTACTGTTTAACTCACATATTCATTAACATTACATACCTTAAGCAGTAAACTCAGTAAATCATATAGATTATTTTCTGGTAGAGTGTTACCTAAACCACCAAGGGGGGATTAGTATGCTTTTGTTTTTACTGCTTTACTCCTTAACTCAGTGCTTTACGCTTTTAACTCCATGTTTTACTGCTTTAACTTTCTGCTTTACTGCTTAACTTTCTGCTTTACTGTTTTAACTTTCTGCTTTACTGTTTTAACTCATATATTTATTAACATTATGTTTTTATTTTGTTTTAATACTTTTTATTTATTTTTATTTTTATTTTATTTTTTTTATTATTATTTTATTATTTTTATTATTTTTATTATTTTATTTTTATTATTTTTATTATACTTAGTGTTATTTACTTCATGCCTATTGTTATTATTATTTAGAACACACATACACACACACACACACACACACACACACACACACACACCACACCACACACTCACTTATACACACATTCACTTATGACACTTACATTTACCCATAGACACTTACATTTACACTATACATACGCGGTCACACACTTACACTTATACACCCACATTCACTATGATACCTATACACACATTTCACTATGACTCTTAACATTTACCATAGACACTTACATTTAACACTTACACTCACACACAGATTTACTTACACACACACATTCACTATGACACTTACATTTACCCGTAGACACTTACATTTACACTTATACACACACACACACACACCCATACACACACGCACACTCACTTACACATATAACGTATAATTTATTAAAAACATTTTATGTTATTGCTAATGTCTTTATGTATTTACTCATTCAAATCAACAAAATTTATTTCAAAGTTTCTTTAAAAACTTCTATTAATAAAAAGATCAATCATTATCTTTGAACAAAGAATTATTATTACTGTTAATACTTTTTGTTTATAAATTTTATAACTATCAGTTTTAAAATAACTTTTACTAAAATTTGGTATGAAATTTTATTAAAAAATATATTACGTACCTTAAAGCAATAAATCCAGTAAATCAGTAAGGTCAGCCCCAGCACCCCTCACACCAGCTTATTGCCCACGTTTGTTCTATTGACTTACTGCTTACATCATCTTTAGCCATGTAATAAGTATAAAAATAACAAAATAAGTTCTTCTCTGCTAACATACCATGTATTTTTATTAAATCTTTCTAAGTTCTTTTTAAAAAAATAACAATTATTCACTTACCATTTATATTATTCGCTCGATGTCAACTTAAAAATATTTTCAAAGTTTTTTAAATTAATTCGGATTGTCTTTATTATTATTATTATTATTATCGATGTACATTGACAATCCATCACGAGAGAAAACACAACAACCCGGACTCCTTACAGATACGAAAAACTGACCTATCTCTGTAAAACGTATTGAATCCTTTTTGTAGCCAGGGGCGATTTAGGCCTATTACCAGGTCAAATATATTTCAAACTGACCTTTTTTCTGTAAAATGTGGTGGGTGCAATAACTACGTTAGGCCTAATTTAGGCAAAAGCCTTTTTGTATCCCAGGCTGATTTAAGCCTATAACCAGGTTCAAAAGGTAATTCCAGTATAGACAAAAATCGAATCAATGTTTATATTATTTTAAAATATATTTCAAACTGAAACATGATGGATCGGTAAGATCCTTTTAAGCAGGTAAGAAGGGAAATGTTTACCTTTCTTGTGAGTGAACGGAGAATGCTTATCTCTATATGACCTCGTATGGGATTGGTCGAGAATTATTTTTATCCTTTTTGGTATGAAAAAACAGTTTTTTCATTATCCTGAACCTTGCTGTTGATTAGATGAAAATATATTGGAGGATGCGTGTTTTAGACCCCAACGCATTTTAAAATCATACTCGTTTTTGGCTCTTAAGCGGTGCACAAGTTCTCTGGTTTGTTTTTAATAAAAGTGTTCTATTTTCACTAGGTGTATATCATGAACCACCTTAACATGTATACCTCAATACAAGACATTTTCCAGTGGGAAATCAAGATCCCAGGAAGTAGGGTTTCATTCTTATATAAAAGAAAACCCGATGGATTTGAATTTTTCAAGTGTGCTACCCAATCACACTGTTATAATACCAAGCGTATTTTCATGAGTCCAATGAATTACTTTGGTATATGAATCACACTAGAGTGGCTTACAGAATACTTTAACCCTGCTCCGCTTTAAACTGGACCGAAACAGTTATAGCCTGTGCGAAGAACCAGCGAAAGCAACTTACTCTGCATTTTATAAAACATCAAACATAATCACTTGGAAGTTAGGATTTGGGCGAAAATAATGAAACAGCAGTATTTGAAACCTACATCATTTGGATTACATTTCAGGCCGTAACGCAACTGAAATAATGTTAGAGGCTACGTAAGCGAATGTTAATGCATCTGATGAAGACATATGTGTTATCTAATTACGTAACCGTTAATTCATTACATGTTATACCAAGAATACTACGCATTTAAGAAAACCCTGATCGATGATCCTACGGCTATCATCGACCGCTTCCTAAGTTCTATAGACGTAAAGAAATTCATTTATCTACTTAGAAAACAATGGCAAGAAAGTATTTATGCACGTGACCCCGAATGTTAAATAATACTATGAATCTGAACGGGGAACTTTTTCCCGTATGTGCGCTAACTGAAAGACTTACTGAGTTACGAAAACTGATATCAATTCGATAATGATATAAAGATTTGGGCATATCTGAAAGATAAGAGAATTTTAAATAAAATAATTCATATAGACATATGGTTTTTATATCACCTTTCAGTGTAATATAATAAATTCCTTATTATATTAATGTGAACCTATTATATAAAATCATTGTAAATATATTTAACACACCCCCACCTTTTCTTTGTATATATTTAATTTTAGCCTATAATTATATATGCATGTTTGCATGATGACTGGAGATAAAGTTAATACTGGAAAGACAAGTAATATATATATATATTATATATATAATAAATATATATATAATATATATATATATATATAATATATATATATAATAATATATATATATATATATAAATATGTTAAATAATGATTATAAATTCTAATTATTTAGTAAAGTTTTTATTATCCTTATTTTTACTTCTAAATAAATATTATGTATGTTAAGAGTTTAAATAAACGAACCCCAGGGTTCAGGATATGAAAAAACATGTTTTTATATACCAAAAAGCGATGAAATAATTCTCGACCAATCACTACGAGGTCATATTGAGATAAGGATTACTCCGTCCACTCACAAGAAAGGTAAACAATTTCCTTCTTACCTGCTTTAAGGATCTTACGATCCAGGATGTTTCAGTTTGAAATATATTTTATAAAATAATAATAACATGGATTCTCGACTTGTCTATACTGGAATTACCTTTGACCTGGTATTAGGCTTTAATCAGCCGGGGATACAAAAAGGCTTATCCTAAATTTAGGCTAAATTTAGGCTAACGTTGTTATTGCACCACATTTTACAGAAAAAAGGTCAGTTTGAATATATTTTGACCTGGAATTAGGCCTAAATCGCCCCTGGCTACAAAAGGATTATCCTAAATTTACCAGAGAGAGGGTTCATTTCGTATCTGTAAGGAGTGCGGGTTGTTGCGTTTTCTCGTGATGGATTGTCAATGTACATCGAGTAATAATAAAATAATAAAAAGAAAATCCGAATTATTTAAAAAACTTTGAAATATTTTTAGTGACATCGAGCGAATAATATAATGTAAGTGAATAATTGTTATTTTTTAAAAAAAGAACTTAGAAAGATTTTAATTAAAATACATGTTATGTTAGCAGAGAAGAACTTATTTTGTTATTTTTATGCTTATTACATGGCTAAAGATGATGTAAAGCAGTAAGTCAATAGAACAAAACGTGGCATAGCTTGGTGTAGAGGGGTGCTTGGGGCTGACCTTACTGATTTACTGATTTATTGCTTTAAGGTACGTAAAATATAGTTTTTAATAAAATTTCATAAAAATTTAGTAAAATTATTTTTTAAAACTTGATAGTTATAAATTTATAACAAAAAGTATTAACAGTTAATAATAAAATTCTTTGTTCAAAGATAATGTTTGATTTATTAATAGAAGTTTAAGAAACTTTGAAATAATTTAGTTGTATTTGAATGAGTAATATAAATGGTACGTGTTTAATTAAAACATAAAAATTGTTTTATTAAATTATACGTTATATGTGTATAGTGGCGTGTGTGTGTGTGTGTGTGTGTGTGTGTGTGTGTGTGGGTGTGGTGTATAAGTATAAATGTAAGTGTCTACGGGGTAAATGTAAGTGTCAAGTGAATGTGTGTGTGTAATAATCTGTGTGTGAGTGTAAGTTAAATGTAAGTGTCTATGTAGAAGTAAGAGTCATGAGTGAATGTGTGTATAGGTTATCATAGTGAATGTGTGTATAAGTGTAACGTGGTGACGGTATGTATAAGTTGTAAATGTAAGTGGTTATGGGGTAAATGTCAAGTGTCATAGTGAATGGCATGGTATAAGTGTAAGTGTGTTGTGTGTGTGTGTGTGTGTTGTGTGTGTGTGTGTGTGTGTGGTGTTGTATGTGTGTTCTAAATTATAATAACAATAGGATTGAAGTAAATAACACTAAGTAAATAAAATAATAAAAATAAATAATAAAAATAATAATAATAAAAATAATAATAAAATAAATAAAAAAATAATAATAAAAATAATAAAAAGTATTAAAACAAAATAAAAACATTATATTAATAAAAATAAATTTAAAGCAGTAAGGCAGAAAGTTAAAACAGTAAAGCAGAAAGTTTTAAAAGCAGTAAAGCAGAAAGTTAAGCAGTAAAACATGAGTTAAAAGCAGTTAAAACATGAGTTTAAAGCAGTTTAAATCAGTAAAACAAAAGCATTACTAATCCCCCCTTGGTGTTAGGTATTGATTTCATGATTTACTGATTTACTGCTTTAAGGTATGTTAATGTTAATGGAATATGTGAGTTAAAACAGTAAAACATATGAGTTAAAGCAGTTAAACATGAGTTAAGCAGTAAACATGAAGGTTAAAGCAGTTTAAAGCAAGTAAAACAAGCATTACTTAAGCCCTTGTTGCTAGGCTCACTTCTAATTGATTTACTTGATTTACTGCTTTAAGTATTAAGTTAAAAAATGATATGAGTTAACAGTTAAAACATATGAGTTAAGCAGTAAAACAGTTAAGCAGTAAAACATGAGTAAAAGCAGTTAAAGCAGTAAAACAAAAGCATACTAATACCCCTTTGGTGTTAGGTCACACCTCTATTGATTTACTGATTTACTGCCTTTAAGGTATGTAATGTTAATGTTTTTTTAATAAAATTTCGTACAATTGTAGTAAAATAAAATGTTGATTATATATCAGCCACTCTGGATTTTTTCTTCTTACATACAATTTTTAAAAATTTATAAATTTAAAAAGTATTAAGAAAAAATATAAAAGAGTTCTGTAATGAGTTACAGTTTTTAGGTTTGCGAAATGTTTTTAATAAAAATGTTAAGTATGAAATAAAAATGAAGGACTCATAGGTATATTTGAAAAGAAATTCTGTGAATAGTTTAAAGTATGAAATAAAAAATGAATGACTCATAGTATATATATATATTTTTCATCTCGCGGCGGGAATATTGTGGCTGCGGGCGCACGCGGCGGCGGGAACGCGGAAATATTTGCGCCTGCGGGCGCACGCGGCGGGCGGGGAACGCGACGGATTGCGCCTGCGGCGCACGCGGCGGGCGGGGGCGCGGCGGACGTGGACGCGGCGGGACGCACATCCTTTGCGGGGGGGCGCATTGCGGCGCCCTGATGGGCAGTTTATGATCTAGGGGGAAGACATTAATATCTAACCGCTGTTTTTCTTTGGATCTAGATAGAAATGAGCATCAAAGATGATTTCATTAAAGATGAATCATCAATTTAGATGGTATCAAAGATGACGTCATTCAAAGATGAGTCATCAAAGCATGAACATTTAAGTTGAGGCATTCAATGCTGAGGCGATTAATGCTAGTGGTATCAAAGTGAGGCATCAAAATATCGAGTGTGTGAGTTTAAGTGTATCTATGGATGAGTGTAAGTGTATATGGTTTAATGGAAGTGTCTATGGAGAGTGTATGGGTTTATAAGTGTCATAGTGTTTATAAGTGTCATACTGTATGTGTGTATAAGTGACATAGTGAATGTATGTAATAAGTGATAGAAAAAAGGACTAACTCATAGTTTAGGAAGCATCCTAAGCAGCTTGTAAATATACACCAATTCAATCCTCATACCTTATAACATAGGGGTAGACACCATATTAGGGCTATTCTAGGCTCAGGGGCTAGAAAAGGCTTGAAAAAGTGGCACTCAGTTGCACTATGTTGGCATTCACTTGGCACTATGTGGCACTCACTTGGCACTTTGTGGCACTACTTGGCACGCATTGGCACTCATTGGCATCACTTGGCACTCACCTGGCACTCATCTATACTCATGAACACTAATAGAACATCACTAGATACGTCTTACGGTGGCTTCGAGTGTGTGAATGTAAGTGTAAGTGTCTATGGGTAAATGTAAGTGTCATATTGAATGTTTGTATAAGTGTAAGTGTGTGTGTTGTGTGTGTATGTGTGTGTGTGTGTGTGTGTGTGTGCGGGATGGAAATAAGTTAGGATAGATCCAGACAGGTCCAGGACCTACATGCCCTCATGTTAGCATAGATACCTACCCAAAGGCTAGGCATCAGTACCTGGATGAGCTCAAGGCTGGGTGGGGCTAGGTGCATGTGCAGGAATAGGTGTAGCCGGTGTAGGCTAGGATGTTAGGGTACGCTAGGTGAAGGTGTGTGTGTAGGTAGGTGTGTGTGTGTTAGGGTAGGGGAGGTTAGGTTAGGTTAGGTTAGGTTAGGTTAGTTTTAGGTTAGGTTGGTTAGGTTAGTTATGCGGATTAGTTAGGTTTAGGTTAGGTTATTAGGTTAGGTAGGTAGGTTTAGGTAGATTAGGTTACGTTAAGGTTAGGTTAGGTTAGGTTTAGGTTAGGTTTAGGTTATGGTATCCGGCAAGGTCAAGGCCGAATATCTGGTCAAACAAGGTTAGATATCAAAAAGGGCTATTGCCTGTAAAGGAAGGACAAAAAATTTCCGTGGGCCAAAATTGACCATGGTATCTGTCAGGTTGTATGTGTGTGTGCGCACGCGCCCGTGTGTAGATGTGATCGAAATATCAAAAAATAGGGCTAAGCCGTAAAGGAAGGACAAAAAAATTACCGTCGGCAAAAAATGACCCATGGAAGGACCAAAGGGTTGGTGGAAATATCATGAAACAACAAGGTAAAGACATCAAAAATAGGGCTAAGCCCCCTAAATGAAGATCAAAATTACCGTGGGAAAAATTGACCCATGGCCGAAAAATTAGGGGCGTAAAATAGGGGGGGTAATACGTACAAACGGTTGCTTACTCAACCGTTTGGCGCAACCCTTCTTCGAAGGGTTTCCAAAAAATTAGGGTTGCCGAAAAAATGAGGGTTGCCAAAAAATTAAAAAAATTTGGGTTTCTCAAAAAATTGGGTTCTCAAAAAATCCGGGTTCTCAAAAAATTTGGTCTCAAAAAATTGGGTTCTCAAAAAATGTGGGTTCTCAAAAATTTGGGTTCTCAAAAAATCAGGTTCTCAAAAAAGGTCAATGCCCAAAAAAAGTTAAGGTAAAAAATTTGGCTTGCCCAAAAAATGAAACTCAAAAATTACCGTGGGCAAAAATTGACATACGAAAAATTAGGGGGGTAAAATAGGGGGGGTTAAATACGTACAACGGTTGCTTACGCAACCGTTTGCGCAACCCTTCTTCGAAGGGTTTCCAAAAATTAAGGGTTGCCGAAAAATGGGGGTTGCCAAAAAATTAGGGGTGCCAAAAAATACCGTGGGCCAAAAATGACCCATGGAAGACCAAAGGGTTGGTCGAAAAAAGGTCAAGGCCCAAAAAGGTAAAGGCAAAAAAGTTCAAGGACAGGTAAAAAATTGGGCTCAAAAAGGTCAATGGCAGGTAAAAACACCGTTGGTCATTTTGACCACGGTGTCCGGAATTCCCCCCCTACTACTAATGATAAGTAAATACCCTGGTTAATAGGTAGAAACACTTTACAGAACATGGGAGCAATAATGAACTTAAAAAATAACATTATAAACTTAACAAAATTAGGGTTACACATACAAAGGAGGGTGGATAAAGTAGGGCACATTAGATTACCGTTAATACCAAGGAAATATAGGATCTGGTTAGCAAAAGAAAAATGATGGATACGAAATAACGAAAAACAGAATGAAGATAAAATTAGAAAATACACAAACATTTGGACCATTGTAGTAAGGTAAATATTAAAAAATTGATGGAAAAAGCATATGGAGGGGATAATACATATGAGAGAGATAGAAAACAACTACAACAGACAATACATAAAGTGACTGAAACATGTCAAGCATGTAGAGTATACAAACACACACCGAGAAGACCAATAGTGGGTTTGGAAAGAGCAACGGAATTAATGAATTGTTATCGGTAGACATGGGAGAATTGTATGGGAAGAGATTCCTAGTTATGGTCGACGAACTGACAGGATATGTACAGGCTACATGGACAGAAGGTAAAAGACCAACAGAGATAGTGGGTAAGATCATAGATAGATGGATAAGTGTGTATGGAGCACCCGAAATTTTTTTATCAGATAACGGAAGGGAATGAAACCATGGAAGAAATGTGTGAAATGTTCGACATCAAATTATTAGCAACAGCAGCTGAGAGTCCATGGAGCAATGAGAAATGCGAAAAGGCAGTAGGACTGTTAGAGGAAAATATAAGAAACTTGCAAGATGGTTATCAAAATAAAATGTTATGTTTAAGATGGGCAGTTTATGGGAGAAATAACATACCGAATAAGGGCGGGTATACAGCTAACAATTTGGTTTTTGGATGGCATAGAGGAGGTTCAATAACAAAATGGGACGTAGATGAGAATGAGGGATGGGAAGAAAAAGTGGTAACTGAAAATGCAAAATATAGAATAGGAGCATGGAAGGAAGTCATGAGCAATCAAGCTGAAATGAAAATTAGAAGAGCATTAAGCAATAACTTAAGGGATAGCAAGGTGGAAGATCTGAAAATAGGAGAATGAGTTCATTATAAGAGGGAACATGATAAGAGATGGAAAGGACCTGGTAAAATAATTGGTATAGATGGAAAAACAGTAGTGATAAAACAAGGAGGGTCTATAAGATACACACAACGAGTACATATTAATAGAATACAAAGAGGAAAAGAAAATATAATACAAAAGAGAGACAACATAATACAAGAGAGAGACAATAACAGTGATGATCCAGAAGAAGAAGATAAAGAAGAAACAGAAAAGGACATGGATGACAACAGAGACAAAATAGCTAAAGACAACACAAGAGATGTACTCGTCGTCAAGAGGAGGAGGTAAAAGAAAGCGACGAAGAAGAAGAAGAATCAGACAATGACAGTGTATATGGTCTAAGAAGTGAGAACGAAGACGAGGACGAAGAGGAAGAAGAAGGTGATAATAGAGGAGAAGAAGAGCGAGATCTCAGTAGATTAAAGAAGGGATAAAGGTGGAAGATGAAAGATAAAACAACGAGACACGTAAAAAGCGTGGAGATAATGAGTAGAGCTGGTAAAGTAAATAGTAAAAAGTGGAATCAGAGTTATAATATTAAGGATCTTAATGATGGTACGATTAGCTGGGTCAATTTAAAGGAATTCGAAGAACATGAGCCAATACCAGAGGAAGAAGAAGTTCTTCTAGTGAATGTAAGAGATATAGACGTCCTCAAAGCAAAGGAGAGTGAAATATTGAAATAAAAAAAACGAAGTAATGGAAGAAATAGAGCCGAAAGGAAGGAAGGGTTTGAATACCAGATGGGAAATTACTGAAAAGAAAAAAAAAACGGAGAAAAATATTGCAAAGCCCGATTAGTCGTAAGAGGGTTTGAAGAAAAGGGAAATGATGGAGGCAACGAGGCACCAATATGTGCCTCAGAGGACCTCAAAATGACTTTAAGGATAATATAGAGAGAGGATTGGGTATGTAAGTCAATAGATATTAAAACAGCTTACTTACAAGGGAAACAACTGGAAAGAGAGGTATTCGTAAAACCACCAAAGGAGGCGAATACGAAGAAATTATGGAGATTAAGAAAAGCTGTATATGGACTAAAGGATGCAGCCAGAGTATGGTATTACAGTTTGAAAGAAATACTAGAAAATCTAGGAGGAGATTGTTGTCAATTAGAACCCTCAATATTCACATGGAAAAAAAACAGGGCGGACTGAGAGGGATCACGGTGTGTCATGTGGACGATTTATGCTATGGAGGGGATAGATATTTTGAAATGCAGATTATAAATAAATTAAAAGAGAGATTTTAAAGGTTGGAAGTGAAGAGTCGAATAAATTTAGATATATAGGAGTGCAAATACACGATAAGAGAGATCACATAATACTCGAACAAGATAATTATAGTTAAACATTATCTACAGTATACCCAATAAAAAAATTCTACAGTGGAGATAGGAATCTGAACGAGAAGGAAAAAACCGAATATAGATCAGGTGTGGGACAACTGAATTGGTTAGGGCAGCAAACAAGGCCAGAGGTAAATTATCAAGTAAGTGTTTTGGAAAAAAAAAGGAAAAATGGGACTACCGGTGATATGAGGAAACTCATAAAAGTGATGGAAAAAACAAAAGCAGAAGAGAGACACCTAAAAATGTGGAGGTTACAAAGAAAAATTACAATAAAAGTATTTGCAGACGCATTATTTAATGGTTTAGAAACCGGAGAATCACAAATAGGGAATATTGTAACGGTAGAAGATGATTATGGACATAAAACACCGATAATATGGAAATCCAAAGTAGCTAACAGGGTTGTTAGATCACCATTAGAAGCAGAAGCAACGGGATTGTGTATGAGTTTGAGATGGGTATATATGTTAAGAAATTATGGGAGGAACTAACATGGGAAAGAAATATATGTTTAATTGGGTATTCAGATAAATGATTCGACCATCATCGAGTGTGACGCAGAAATTTGCAGAAGGGAAACAAAATAGAGGAGCATCAGAAGGAAGAGTGAAGAAGAGTAAGGAAAATCTGAAAGTTTAATTGGAAAGAAGAATGAAAATCTTGGAAGGCAGTTCAATATGTGCTTTGTGGATTGTATATTCAGAGGAGAGCGTATTGGGATTGTGGTTTCAGTAAATAGCAAAATATTTTTATTACTAGTCGGTGTTTTAAAATTAGTTTTAAATAGTTTTAAAAGTTTTAAAATATTAAGAATTTAATTAAACATTTATTTATATTTTATCAAAATCTGAGATGGAGGAGCAACTTATTTTTCGGCAACATTTCTTTTACTTATTTTGATTGAATTATTAATTATATTAAACAGAAAATTAAAAAAGAAGAAACTTGAAACTTTAAATTATAGAAAGTGTGAAGCTGCGTTTCCCGATGTCGTCGAGTCATTGAAGAATATTTTTAAATTCTCTTCGTCTTCGTGAATTTTCAAATTCTCTTCCACTGGTGGCAAGGGTTCGGAATTCCCCTGCTATCACATTAATCTTTTCGTGATTGGTGATATAGCGTATACCATATTAATAATAATAGTGATAGTGGTAATAATGTTATTAATAAGCAAATAGTGGTGAATAATTTAAAATACAGTGAATATAGTGTATAGCGTAATATTAATTTATTAAGTGAATAGTTTTGAAATTTAAAATACAGTGATTATAGCGTAATAATATTAATTAAAAAGTGTATAGCATGATAATAATAGAAATAATAATATTTAATATAGTAAATAGTAGAGATTATTAGTGAAATATAATGTAAAAATTTTGTTAAATATAGTTGGCACAATAGTAAAATAATGATAGTAATAATTGTATATTAATGATTTTTAGTATGTATTTTTATGTGTATGTACGTATGTATTTGTATATGTATATATGTATTTTTTTTTAATATTTTATATTTATTTATTTAAAAAGCGCCCGGTAGCTCAGTGTTAGGCACTCACCAAACAAAGTAGCTAACAGGGTTGTTAGATCACCATTGGTAGCAGAAGCAATGGGATTGTGTGATGGGTTAGAAATGGGTATATATGTTAAAAAATTATGGGAGGAACTAACAGGGGAAAGGAATATATGTTTAATTGGGTATTCAGATAGTAAATCTTTAGAAAATGCAGTTAAATCACATACAAATGCTCAGAGTAGAAGATTGAGAGTAGATCTGGCAGTAATAAAAGAATTGTTACGAAAGGGAATAATTGGTGATATATGTTTGATAAATGGAAAAGAACAAATAGCAGATGGATTGACGAAAGAAAGTGGAAATAAAAGAGGATTGTATGAATACTTGATGGAGGAACATTAGAGGGATAAGAGAGAGAAGAGATAGTGGTGTGAGATTGATAGTAAAGAGTAATGATGTGTAGAAACATTACTCTTTGTTATACTGTTCTTGAAAAGTCTTTTTCTTTCCAGATACCTGAGTCAATTTGTAATTAGTATTCTGTTGTTTAAATATAATATAAGAAGTAATCATTTATAATATAAATAAGCTATTTGTGAGTCCACAGTCGATATAAGAGGTGACTACATATAAGAAATTGGAGTGTTGGAAAATATCAGACCTTAGGAGTAAACTAAAGAAGTTCATAACAAGAGGGTGGATTGGATAAAACTTAGAACAAGAAGGGAGCAGTTATTTATTCATTTTATATTATCTTTATGAACATTTATTAAGGACTGGACCTAATATAATGACCTTCTAAGACGTAACCTTTATAACGTGACTAAATTAACATACTACTAACAAATATTTATATCTATATTCATCTATTATATATTGTTCATCTATAATTTTACGGTATTGTTCGTTCATTATATCAACACAACTGCGTGACATAGCATTTCGATAATTTCTATAATTTCTATAATTTCTATAATTTCTATAGTAATATTCCATGAATTCCATCAGTCAAATTAGTAGTGTCATTATATATTATATATATATAATATATATATATATATATATATTATAATATTATATATAATATATATATATTATATATATATAATATATATACATATATAATATATATATTATATAATATTATATATATATAATATATATATTATATATATATATATAATATATTATATATATATATATATATATATATAAATATATATATATATATATATTAATATATATAAATATATTATATATATATATATATATATATATATATAATCTGCC
>JABUQX010139027.1:12500-20338 GCA_015478945.1 Trachelipus rathkii | reverse complement strand
CACATATACCACACACTCACACACACACACCACAACACATACATACACTAGACACATATATATATATAATATTAGATATAATATATAATATTATATAGATATATATATATATATATATATATATTATTATTATAAGCTATATATAATATATAATTATATATATAATATATATATTTTTTCTCACATATATATATATATATATAGTATATATATATATCATATGATTGTTGGTTTATAAAATTGGGTTATTTTTGATTTTTTGCAAAAAAAATTTTTTTTGCTATTTTATAGTAAATAGCAGGGATGGCACGAAAAAAAATCAAATGAAAAAATCAACTATTTTTTTACCTTTGATTTTTTTAAAAGAATCATTTGCATTTTTTTATTTTATTTGAATTTTTTTTATTTTATATTTTTTTATTTATTTAATTTTATTATTTTTCTTTGTAATTTAAGTGATTTAACTTCAATAGAAATAAAAATTAAAATAAAACTCATATATATATGACAGGTTTTTTACTTATATTTTTTTTCAATATTGTACTCTTTAGTGTTGGTGCTTCATTGTTTCCATTGTAAAGATTTTGAACCCGAGCTAGGGCCTAGGTTAAAGGATTGACAAATTAATGACCAGATGCAGACTAATTTGTATATATTGTTTTGTAAAATGTCGTATAATAGATATGTTGGCCAGTATTTGAATATTGCAATATTAGTACCCTTATAGAAGGACAAGATAAGCTGGAGAGGGCGCAACGTAAAGCGACGAGGAGGTTTTTTGGTTTGAGGATAAGAATAGCGTGAAGTTGCCTAGATAGGCCCGATGCGGCTTCTTAAGTGTTATTCTATATTATTTATTATATGTTGACTGGGACATCTAGAGGGGCCAATGCGGCTCGCTTAATTATTAATTTTTTATTGGTGGACTGGGTCTAGTCTAAAAAGGACCCATGCGGGTTCACATGCTATTTCTTATTTTATCTATGAAAGAATTCTATGTCATCTGCAACATGCGTCAATCGGTTTCCTAATTATATTTTTAGCTATTATATATATATATTATATATATATATTATATAGTCACTCAGTAATAAGTATTTATATAATATAATTATATATAATATTATTATATATATATATATATATATTATACTATATTATTACTAGTGACTGTGGACAGTCTAAATAGGCTTATGCGGCTTCTTAAGTATTTTATCTTATTTATTATTATAATGGGTTGATGGGAATTCTAGACCTTAAGGTGAGCGCCATATAACTCTAATGCGTCTCTTAATAAATATAAATAATTTTATCTGGTTGACTGGGACAGTCTAAAATAGGACATGGGCTTCTTAGCAGTATTATTCTGTATTTATTATCTGGGTGACTGGGACAATTCATAGAGAGGTTAATGCAGCCTTCTTTAATATTATTTCAGAATAATAATTAAGAACCTGCATTAACCCCTCTAGAAATGTCAATAATGATACATTAAATAAGAATAAAACTGTAGATAGCCGCGTCAATGGCCCTATTTAGGTGTGTCCTCACGTCAAGCCAATAGAAATTGAATATGATTAAGAAGCCGCATTGCCACTCTAGAATGTCTCCAGTCAACCCATAATAAATAATAAATAAGATAATACTTAACCCGTAGTGGGCTAAGCCTTCTAGACATGTCCCAGATCAACCAATAAGTATTGATAAATTAAAAATTCAATAATTAAGAAGCCGCATTGGCCCTCTTGTAGAATGTGTCCCAGTCAACTTATTAATTAAATAAGAATAACTAGTTAGAGAAAGCCGCATTGCGCCCTGATTTGATAGGCATGTCCACAGTCAACCAATAAAAATTAAATTAATTAAGAAAAAGACCATTGGATCTTCTAGAATGTCCCAGTTAACCAATAATAAATAATGAAATAAGAATAATCCTTAAGAAGTCGCATGAGCCTATCTTAGACTGTCCAGTCAACCAATAATAATAATTAATATAAAAATATAATTAAAGCCACATGATCCCTCTAGAATGTCCCAGTCAACTCATTTATAAATCAAAGAAATAATACTTAAGAACGCATGGCCTTTTAGACCATGCCCTAGTCACAATAGAGAAACTTTAAACTTTGGACAAACCGCATTGGTGTCCCTCTAGAATGACCGAGTTCAAACCCATACAAAATAAGAATACGAATACTGTTTTAATAAGAATTAATGATATATACATTCAGATAGTTATTTATAATTAAGAGCCACATGGGCCTACTAGACTGTCACAGTCAACCAACAGTAATAATACACTTAAGAATTTGAATATTAATAATAGTCGGCTGAATTGCCCCTCTCAGAAGTGTCCTAGCACATCCATAATTAATTAATAATAAGAATAATAACAGGCAAAGGCAACATGGGCCTATCCATAGACTCTCCCCCAGCAACCATTAATAATACATTAATAATATTAACGCCAATAATTTATTCTTTAATTATTTAATAATGTATGGTTGACTGGGACAGTCTAGATAGTGTCCCCATGCGCTTCTCTGATCATATTATCTCTTATCTTAATTATATTGTTAGGTAATGGACAGTAAGGCGTAGGTCCATCTGTGGCTTCTATATTATAATACTATTGATAATTACAGTCAAATATTATTAAAAATATTCTTTTCTTCATTTTTACTGGGTTGACTGGACTTCTAGGGGGCAAATGCCATGCTTCCAATATTAATTTCTTATTGGCTGACTGGACAGTCTAAAAACGAAGACATGCGACAAAGGCGCAGATTTCCAAATTCACTAGAGCAATGTCTTTTATATGCAGAAAGGACTTGTACTTTGCTTCTTAATTATATTTTAAATTAATTATTAATTGGTTATATTGGGGCAGTCTAGATAGGCCATGCTGCTTCTTAATATTTTATTCTATATTTTTTTATTCAGCAGTGACCTGGACATTCTAGAGGGGGCCAATGCGCTCTTAATTATTATTTTTATTGGTTGGCTGGGACAGCCTAAAAAGGGACGATCGCGGCTTCTTAATATTATTCTTATTTATTATGATTTGACGGGACATTCTAGAGGGGTAATGCGGCTCTTAATTATTATTTTTAAATTCAATAATTTATTGGTTGACATGGACGGGTCTAGAAGAGGTTAATATCACTATACAATGATTGATTTTATTTATTATTTAATATGGGTCGACTGGGACATTCTAGTAGGCCCATGCGGCTTCTTTAAATATTATTATGGTTGTATGGGACTAGTCTAATAGGACCAATGCGCTTCTTAAGTATATTCTTTAATTATGGGTTAAACTGGACATTCTAGAAGGTAATGAAGCTTCTTAATTATTATTCTTATTATTAGATTATTATTTGTTGACTGGGCAGGTCTAGATAGGCCCATAGGCCATTCTGAATTATTATCTTATTTGTTAATATAATGGATTGACTGGGGATAATTCTAGAGGGCTATTGCGTCTTCTTTAATTATTATTCTAATTAATAATTATTGTTAGGTTGACTGGACGTCTAGATGAGGCCATGTGGCTTTCTTACTTATACATTACTATTCATTTAATACATTAATTATTAATTAAAAATTATTCTTAATTCTTAAATTTTATGAGTTGAATGGGCACCTAGATTGGATCTGGTCTCTTACTGTTCTCTTATATAATATATATATATATATATATTATATTATGCATATATATAAATATGTGATATCATATATATCATATATAATATACTATATATATATACTATATATTAGTATATATATATTTATATATATCTATATATATATAGCTTATAATATATATATGGTAAGCATTCGATTGAGTCTGGCACAAAATTTTATAACCATTAATGACTACATGTAAAAGGAATACATTGCTGAAATGCTGGTCCAATGCTGGTTCCTGGAAATGCTAAAAACAAAAAAAAAAAAAAAAAAAAAAACAAAACAAAATAAAATCAATCTCAAAAACTACAATAGCTCAGCAAAAGGAATTACATTTTAAAATTCTAATCATAAATTTCACAACATTCAAATGTAACAATAAATAATAATAAATAAAAAAAAACAATATTCGTTGATTTATTATTTAAATACTCTGGTACCAGATATTAAGGGTTGTTGTTGGCTTCTTTTTTTAAAATAATGACTTTCTATTAAAGTTTCCGTTTTTTTTTTTTATTACTAAAGAATACCCAAGCGGTTATACCTGCCAACAGATGGCAGCGAGTTCGAGGGTCTCTCGGCCCTCGGAACTGGGGTAGACTATTCCCCCCTTCGGGGAGAGGTTCTCCGGAACCCTCTGCTCTTTGGTATTTTGTGAGATGTCGCGGGTTCACCTCCGCCCCGTCCCTACGTGTATGGAAACGTACCACCCCGATGTATCCCCTGTCCGGCTCCCGCAGCCCCTTAGTGTGCCGATATGAAGAAAATTGTTAATAGATAAGTCTATCTATTTTTTATCGAAGAAAACAATATGACGTTCTCGAAAATATTCTGTCGAACTAATCATTATAGCAATGTATTTCACTCTCCGTCAACAGGATTACTTATTTTTACATTTCTGATGTGGAAATTTACCAGGATTCCAAATTATTCCTCTTCGCTGTAGCTATTTGTAGTTTTCATGAACAGATTATATATTTTTTTTTTTCTTTTTTTTTTTTTTTTTTTACTTTCCAGCAACTATGGTACCTATTTTCAGCATGATTCCGTTTTACTGTCAGCATTAAAGTTTTAAGATACATATGACGGGATAATCGGAATGCTGGCCTATATATATATATATTATATATATAATATAATATACTATATCTATATATATTAATATAATATATAGCATATATATATTAATATATATATAATATATATAAACTATTATATATATATATATTATATAGTATATATACTATTATATTATTAATCACGGTTAATTATACTCATAGATCGCGTGACGCGTAAACGAATCCTTGAAAAAATCAAAAAAAAATACCAAAAATATACAATATAAAATAAAAACTCAAAAATTGATTTTTTCCTAAAAAAAAAAAATCCTCATTCTTATTCTATATATTTTATATATATAATATAGTATCATATATATATATATATACTAATATAATATAACTGTATACTACATGATACTATACTATATATATATATAATAATATTAATAGTTAATATATATACCTTATATATATGTATATACTATACACATATACTATACATAATATACTATATTTCCCGTGACGTCACGAATATGAAAAAATTAAAAAAAATTAAAAAATCAATAAAATCAAAAAAATCAAAAATTGATTTTCTTTTCTAAACAAAATAAAAAAATCCCGCACCCTTAAATAGCATATTATTAATTTTAGTTCGGTTAACAAATGCATGGGCTAGACCAGTAATTGCTGGAAACATAATAAAATATAACTTTAGTACTAGAAGTATAGATAAAGCTATCAAATAGGCTTTAAAACTTTTGGATTTCATAGTTGTTTCAGGCTCATTTTTTTTATCTCTCTTTCGTTACAATCCATATCAAAATTTCGGTGAAATTTGGTTTAAAGCCACAACTCATATCTCAAAAACTACAATAGCTACACCAGTCGAAAGAATACATTGCTGAATGCTGGTCCAATTTTAGTGCGGAAAATGAAAATAGTATTATCTGTCATATATATATATATATGACTATAATTATCATATATATATATATATAATATATATAATATAATATATATATATCTTATAATATTCACCGTACTTACTATTATATATTAAATAGTAACTATTATATATCAAAAGTACGGCACACTCAGCGAAAGGAATTACATTTTTGGAATGCTGGTACAATTTAGTTAAGAAAATGGTAAAGAAAAAAAAAAAAATATTATCTGTCTAATAATAGCTATAGCAATGATAGAGTTAGAGAGCATTCTTAGACATCTTTTATTGCGTTACCCTCGTTAAAAACACGTTAGACTTTCTTATTAAATTTATGCTTTTTTTTATTTTTTACTAAAGTAATACCCCAGAGGTATACCGCACCTCGATGGCAGGAGTCGGGTCTCTCGCCTTCCGGGGAACTACGGGTAGGACTAATTCCCCCTCCGGGAGGTGTCTCAGCGGACCCCGCGCTCTTTGGATTAGTTCGCGGGGTTCCTCGCCTCCCCTTAGGGGTTATGGACAACGTCCCCCCTGTGTTCCCGTCGGCCGAGCCCCTAGCATTGCCTGTAATACTTTAAAAATAGCACACCAGGGAATATAAACTATGAAGATGTAAAAAATATAACTAATATTATAACTAAAGTAATGTCATATATTGCGTATAGGTTTATGCTGTTACATACTTTTTTAGATTTGCCCTGCTCCTAAAAAAAAAAATAGCCAATATTTATCTTATTTATTTATTTATTATATTTATTTATTTTTTACATTTTCCTTAACCTAAAATTTTACAAGGTATTCCAAAAAATTGTTATCCTTTCGCCTTTGTAGCTATTGTATTTTTTTGAGATGTTTTTTTTTTTTTTCTTTAAAAGTTTCTGCAAATAAAATTTTGCCAGGATTCCACAATGTATTCCTTTTCCCTGCAAGTCTATTTATTTTGAGATATGGATCGATGATAGTTGTGGTTTAAACCAAATTCACCAACGCTTTCATTAAGTTCATGAAAATTGTGAAAATCGGCTGGTGTCCCTCTAATTCAGCGGTTCCCAACCTGGGGTACGCGTACCCCTGTGTGTACTCGCAGACCAGGTGAGGGTACGGTAAAAATAAATATGATACATGGCGGTAAACACCACTTGAAATACACTATGAGCCATGTTCGAAAACTTGTTCAAAATGGAAATTATTATGAACTCATCAAAAGAGATTCGGTTACAAATTTTCCTCTAATGCCTTTCTTTATTGGCTTTGTTAGGACTTCTATATAATATAAGAAATTGAAAATAGATCTGAAAACTCTGTCTAAAGTCAAAAAATTAAACAGCTATGTAAATGTCTCACTGTCAACTTTGATGTATTTTGATTAAGTATATCATTGTTGATAAGGAATTACTACCAAAAGCAAACTTTTTTTCGCGAGAAGGTAGGATGGGTATGGTGTTGGGTTATGAGAAAAAGGGGAACTCAATACATGAAAAAAATAATCAAGGGTACGGAGAGGAAAGTAATGGTTGGAAGCACTGCTCTAATTGATTAATTTCATCCATTGACAGATGTTAGATATATGGAATTTGGAGAACTATTATTTCACATTTATCAACTTTAAAAGCTTGTTTTTACTCTGGAATATTAATAAATAACATAATAATCACACGATTTTAAATAAAAAATAATAAAATAAAGTTAATTTTATATTAAATATAACCCCATTCGTATAACCATTGAATAACCAAGGATAATTATAACGTATAATATGATAGTATATATTATAATATATATATACTAGTATACGTATATATATATATATATATATTATATATCTACTAATATATACTATATATATAACTATATCTAATATACTAACTTATATATATATTAGCCGCTATAAATTATTATATATTAGGTGATTCAATAATAGGCTTACAAACTTGGAGAGGAGATTCCCTACACGAATGTACAAAAATAATTCTATGCATAGTAAACCTATAAACTCACTGATTAGGAGATACAACGTCCGAAAGGGACCAGATATGCTTCATGCGCACACTTGAACGATAATGGACTGCGCTGTGAAGTGAAGACTTTTATTTAATGAAGTATTCTAACGTATAGCAATGGGTTTACACGTGGGGCACACC
>JABUQX010139027.1:0-10000 GCA_015478945.1 Trachelipus rathkii | reverse complement strand
GTGTGTGTGTGTGTGTATTATTTTGTAATCATTATCCATCCACTGCAGGATGAAGGCCTCTTCAACATGCTTCCAACCATTACTGACTTAAGTTTTAATTGTCATTCGGATCCAGCAAACCTTGCTTATGGCATCTACTTATTTTGTCTTTAATCTTTTTCTTGGGTGTTTTATGCTGAATTGTATCAATTCCAGGATCAATTTGATCCACCTATTAACTCTTGCTGCTATACATCCCGCCCATTTAAATTTCAAACTTTTTTACCTTTTTATATCTCTTCAGGTAATGTCAAGCATACACCGTTCCATGAACCTTTGTGATCTCTTCAGGTAATGCCAAGCATACACCGTTCCATGAACCTTTGTGTCACCCTAGGTTTTTGCATTGATTACCCTGTCAGGGTTCAGGTCTTGCTTCCATATGTCAGAGCGTATAGACATAATACACTTGTCGAACACATTCCCCTTAAGCAATAGTAGCAGCTTGTTCTTAGACACACTAAGTCGGCCAAATTCCTGCCAACCCAGCTTAACCCTTCGTACGATTCCTTTTATTTTATCACCCTCCGTTGAAATTCGCTGATCAAGATAATCATAATAATTCACCATCTCCAATTCCTTGTCGGAAACGAAAATTCTATTCGCCCCAACGAACTTATTGAACATGACCTTACTATTTTAGCCTCACTTTTAAACTAAAGGGTTTTCCCACCTTTTGCAGCTCCAGTTTGTGTGTGTACAACTCTTTAAGGTTTTGTGAAAGTAGAAATAAATCGTCTGCAACTTGAGATGGATTAATTAGACCTCATTAGTTTTCAACCCATCCTGATTACATTCCAACTTCCGAAAAACTTCAGGACAGGCTGAAAACAGTAGGGAAGAAAATTGAAATCACCTGACGCATCCCGTTTTCTACGCTAATTTCTACTTTTTGTTCATTCATACAAATGTTTGTAGTTGCCATTTCGAATATTAACTGCAACAGCCTTATGTAAGCTGTATCCACGCCTTTGTTGTGAAATGTGTCAGTTATGGCCCTTTTGTTATATAATCAAACATCTTTTAATAGTTGATGAAAGCAATGCACAGGAATATTGTGCATTAATTGTTTCTCATTGATTTGCTAACGACTTCGATATGATCCATTCTGCTAAAGCCACTGTTTATTAGGCTGGGCTTCAATTAAAGTTCCGACTATTCTCCTTTGAATCATCTAATTGAAAACCTTGCAAATTACTGGGTGGAGCAGTAGTGCCAGAGCCAGTTGAGCACCCCGTAGCAACCGTTAGGCTTAAGAGACGTTCCCCTAGCAACGGGAGTCTTAGAGACATCGTATCCCCTTCAAATTCTCAAATTGGTATATCCCCCTTCTTATGAGATAACCTCATCGTAGACATATAGGTGATGATGTCACCTCGTCGTAAGCGTGGTTACATGTGTCTGCATTCCCCGAAGGATGGCATATATATTGCTAAGTTTTTTAATGAGAGGTGAAGGTTAAGATTTTTATGGCTTGATCATTTATAGGCTAATGTGAAACCCAAGTCATGTCAGCCCATGACTTGGGAATTTCCTTTACATTGATGGATTTTGACACATGATGTGTCAAATTATGGGTTACCAATGCTAAAGAACCTTATTTTGAGATCGGTGAGACATTTGACGTAACTCTAACGCCCCGCACTCACTGCACTCCTCGCCCGCCCCGCGCCGCCGCACTGGTTACAGCGAGCAGGTTGGGAGGGTATATATATAAAGGCGGGTTATTATTATTGTTGTTATTATATTGTATATATATTAAGTTATATATATATACATATATAAGCGGTGGTATATAGCAAGAAGGTTAAGGCTGGTTATGTTATGTTGAGCGTCATATATATATATATATATATATATATATATTATATATATATATATATATATATATATATATATATATATATTATATATATATATATATATATATATATATATATATATATATATATATATATCAGGCGCTGCTCGTCTCTAAAATATATTGGTAGCTGCATTTACTATTTTACTCACACACACACACATATATATAGATGTTGTTATATATATATATATATATATATATATATATATAAATATATATTATATATATATATATATATGGCGTGGTTGCTATATATTTAAAGAGCAGGTATATATAAGGGCGCATATATATACATAGGACAAAGCTACTAACGCCCACACGGGAGCTCGGATTAAAAATATTTTTCAGGTAGCATCTATGATACATAAATAGATGTTCTTAGGGTCGAAATGACTTTTTGTTTTTGTTTTTTTTTCTTTTACCGTTCTAGGGGGCGAAATTATATATATATATATATATATATATATATATATATATATATATATATATATATATATATATATATATATATATATTTATATATTATTTGTAAAGGTATTACGCGGCAATGTAGGGGGCTCGCGACGGGGAACACAAGGGGGACGTTTTCCATACCCGTAGGGGAGGTGGGCGGAGGAACCCCTGCGACACCCGTGGGAACAACAAAGAGCGGGTTCCGGGAGACCCTCCCGGAGGGGGAAATAGTCCCACCCCGTAGTTCCCGGAAGGCCGAGAGACCCCGGACTCCTGCCATCGGTGCGGATACCCTTATAATTTTTAGTTAAAAACAAACAAAAACCATACTAGAAAGTCATTTTATTTTAACGAGTAACGTATAAAAATGTCTTAAATAGGTTTCTCCTTCTGTTGTACTATAATTATTAACAATAATAATTTTTTTTTTACATTTTCTCCTTAACCAAAAATTCTTACCAGGATTCCAAAATGTATTCCTTCTTTCGCTGTAGCTATTGTAGTTTTTGAGATATGATTTTTTTTTTTTTTTTTTTTTTTTTTTTTACATTTCGCCTCTAAACGTCTATTTCTGTATCATAGAGGCTACCTAAAATTTTTTTATCCGAGCTCCCGTCTCTTTGTGGGCGTTATAACTTTTGCAATTATATATATAGCATATTATGCTATATATATATATATATATATATATATAAGTTCATATATATATATATATAGCAGCAGCAGTATATATATATATATATATATATATATATATATATCATATATATATATATATATATATATATATATATATATATAAATGTGTGTGTGTGTATATGTGTGTAATGTGTGTGTGTTTCAAAAAAGAGAGCATTGATGACCGTAAATCATTAATCTAGAAAAATTACAAATTTTACAATTATTTTAAAAAAGTTAACTTACCTTTACAATTTTATTTAAAAAGAAAGTCCGCTCTTCTATCTTTTGATTGAGCAAATTTATCAATCACTTTGTTATTAAAATCTTGTATGCCCATAATAAAGTCTTTCTCGATCGAAAGCATTGCTATGGGGGAAAGTCTTTCTTGCCCCATGTTGGTTTCTAAGAAAGGGTTTAATCCTTTTTTAGCTGCTCACTTCGAGCTCTGCTTTAGACGTTGTCATCGGAATGGCTATTAAACTTTTAATAGTTTCACAATTTTACTAAAAGTGGCTTCCAAGTGATTTTCTGTAATGAAATCAAATAAATATATGGCTCCAAATAAATCTATTCTTCTAGGCTATAAATTATAGATAGTTCTGTTTTAAGTTTCTTTTTGTCAATGAAAGTGTACACTTACAGGTTTTATTTACATTTTTCTCAGGAAAGATGGAATCTATACTGAGGAAACATTTCCGGCAGAAAATAACGTGGCAACAATTAAATGTCCTGAGAATGTAAACCTTCCTTTATCTGACAAATAATTGAGAGAGGATTGATAGAGGGATGCAGGGTATGTAAAAGGAGTGGTTTGAAAGTAAATGTAGATAAGAGCAAGGTTATGGCTGTGAGTGAAGACAGTCCTCGGTGCGAGGTTATGTTGGATGGTGAGCAACTGGAACAAGTGTCTGAGTTTAAATATTTAGGATATATGTTTTGGATGAAAAGGGAACGGATGATGGAGAGTGTAGTAAGAAAGTTGTGAATGGTAGGGAAGGTGGCTGGTGCAATTAAATCCTTGTGGATGTAAAAGGACTAAGTGTTGAGTGCGCCTAGGTTCTTACATGAGGGTATGTTGTTACCTGTGTTAATGTACAGTAGTGAAACTATGGTCTGGAATAAGAGGTATAGATCTAAAGTACAATGTGTTCGGATGGACAATCTCAGGGGTGTGTTAGGTGTGAGACGAATTGATAAAATGAGGAATGAACGTATTAGGGGGTTGTGTGGTGTGAAGAAAGGAGTAAATGAGAGAATAAACGAGAGTACATTGAGATGGTTTGGTCATGTGGAAAGGATGGATGATAGTCGGTTGGTTAAACGGATGTATAGTGGTGAGTGTGTTGGGAATCGACCGGTTGGGAGACCGAAGAAAGGTGCATAATAAGAGTGAATGGCGGGGTTTTGTAAGGGAGTATGGTTGCTGGTTTTGTCCAGGGGATGAACCTCACATTGACGAGATGCCACAGTGAGGGTCCGTCGCAGTCCCTTGAAGCCCTAGGGTGGATTTTTCTGACTGCGACGGGTTCTCACTTAAAGGTATAAAGGGGGCGGTAAGACTGGGCTTTCTTTTCAACTTACGTTATTTTCTTCTACTACTTTTCTGTTCCGGTGTGTGCTACACACCTTACACCCAATCTTGGGGACAAGAGGATAATAATAATAATAATAATAATAATAATAATAATAATAATAATAATAATAATAATAATAATAATAATAATAATAATTAATAATAATATATATATATATATATATATATATATATATATATATATATATATATAGTTATAATATATATATGTATATATATATATATATATATATATATATATATATATATATATATATATATATATATATATATATATATATATATTTTCTTCAGTTAAGATTTATTATTAAAGAAGTTGCAATTTACCAAAAATTGAGCTTCACAAGAACATATAAAAAAATTTAAAACGAACGAATTTCTTTTTATATCGTTTATTTTTCACAACCTGAGTTGAGACATACCTTGCGCAAACGAAGTTTTACCTATATAGCTAATGTTAAATTAATTTCCACCTTCTCAAAATATTTCGTTCAATAGCTCGAAAGAAACTTTTAAGAAAAGTTGCATTATAATTGCAACGAGACGAGGAAAATCGAAGCCTTATATATACGCGTTATATATATATATATATATATATATATATATATATATATATATATATATATATATATATATATATATATATATATATATATATATATATATATATATATATATATATATGAGTAAATGTGAAATTTTCTGACAAATAATTAAAAACAAAATATCGTTGATATAAAAAAATAGTGTTGCAAATAAATAAAACACATGAGTCGCCACTGATAGCATATAGTTATTGTTATTGGGTTATTATATATTATATATTGTTATATATAGTATATTATTGTTGTTATAGTATATATATTATTATTAATATTGTTGGTTATTATATTATTATTGGTTATATTATTATAGTTATATTATATATATATATATAGAAGATAGTTATTATTAGTTATATATATATATATATATTTCGATTGCTATACATATATAATGTATACTATGTATAAAAAGTTAACTATAATAAGTATATTAGTACATATATATATATATATTTATATATATATATATATATATATGAAGAAAAATATATATATATATATATATATATATATATATATATATATATATATATATAATCTTATAACTATATATGAGAGAGAGAGAGAGAGAGAGAGAGAGAGAGAGAGAGAGAGAGAGAGAGAGAGAGAGAGAGAGAGAGAGAGAGAGAGAGAAATTAAGGATTCGGACCGGCTCCTGCATTGAGCTAGATGGGAGCTGAAAAGGGACACGATATTGAGTACTGCGGTGCTTGAATCTAAACTTGCATTCGACTTGTCCAATGTGTTTTACATCAAACCCTGTATAAGGATGCCTGCTGAGTTCGTATACGATAAGTCCAACATTTTATTTTAATCTGAAACATTTTATTTATAGAAAACCTGTTTCATTATTAAAGTTTTTGAAAAACATTTTTGTTTTTGGTAAAAAGTTCTTAAATATTTTAATAAATTCATTTTTTTATTAACCCTGAAGCAGTAAAGCAGTATCGCAAGCAGCCCCTCAGGCCCCCCTCCCACATAGCTATGCGCTACTGCCTCACTGCTTTACTGCTTCACGTCCTATTTGAACACACATTTTGCGAAAATAACTTAATAATAATAATAATAATAATAATAATAATAATAATAATAATAATAATAATAATAATAATAATAATAATAATAATTCTTATAACCAGGGTTGGCATAAAACCCGGGTTTTTTGTCCTTTTTCATAAAAAAAACACACGAAAAACCCCGGGTAAAATTGGGCAAAATCAAAAGAACTTGACACTTACGATATATATATATATATTATATATATATATATATATATAGTATATAAGTATAGTATATATATATATATATGGGTGGGAGCAGTTATATATATATATATATATATATATATATATATATATAGTTATATATAGGTTATTTATAAGTGGTTGACTCCGGGAGCGAAAATCAATAATTAATGTGTATCGTTATTTTTAATAATTTTAGGTAAATACATTAAATTTTTGGTAACCTAACCTAATCTAACCTAACCTAACATAACCTAACCTAACCTACCTTAACCAAACTTAACCTAAATTAATTCCAACGTAATTTAACGGAGTCAATCAATTTATAAATGTCCATATGTATATGGAGCAGCAGCAGCATAGGTAGTGGCGTTAAGGCTGCTAAGGCTGGTTATAGCATATATTATTATGTTGGTTATTGGTTGCTACATACATATTACATATATGTCGCATATAATATGTTATAGGCTACATATTGGAGCGTTGCTGTTGTTATATTAGCTGTTGCTATTGTATGGGAGCATATATACTAAGGGCGGCGGTTGGTTAAGGTTGGTGCGGTAAAGTATATGTTGTTGCTGCTGCTAATATGCTAAGGCTACGCTGGTTACAATAATATAATCTTCATATATAATATACCATATATACATATGGTATATATATATATAGTATGTGGTACAGCAGGTTAGCATGGTATATTATAGTATAGCATAGCATAAGTTGGTATAGCATGGGTTACAGCATATATATATGGTTGTTGGTTGTTGTTGCTGTTGGCATGTTACAGCATATATATATATTATTATATATATATATATATATAGCATATATATATATATATATGTTGGTTATTGGGTTAATATTGTTGGTTGCTGGGCTATATATACATATATATTTCTAGCTTCTTAAAGTGACTGAAGCAAAAACTCGTTTCTGGGTACATACAGCCAAAGTTGCCCTTTGCTGACCGTAAATTTGGTGTGCCACCTAGTGCATTAAAATTTAAAGGCATTTCATTTTTTAAGTTTTGTTGGTTATGTTGTTACTTTTGTCAATGTGTTCAGCAATTTAGCAAAGGTCATGTCACTCATGTGGGTTTCGAAAGTAACAACTCTTGTCACCTAGTATAATGGGTGTTTTGAGTGTGGGATGTTCCTACACAGAGCTCAGCTAGGGCTCCCTTTGCAACTCCCCTTTGTCTGAGGAGCAATGTTACTGCTGATAAATAATAATAATAATAATAATAATAATAATAATAATAATAATAATAATAATACATACATAATATTAATATTAATAACAAAGAGCATTTAGGTTAAGAAAATTGAAATTAACACTAAAGAAATTAAACATAAGATATTACTATCTTTCAATTAATTAGCCTTCAGTCTCAGTTTAATTTTATCCTTCATTTTTACCTTTTTCTTTATAAAATCCAGATAAAACCCAGTGGTGGGTTTTTTTATGGTTTTTTTAAAGGTGGGGTTTATTGAAAAAACCCATTTAGGACAACCCAGTTGTCCCCAACCGTGCCAACCCTGCTTATAACCTATCAGCAGAATCCGTAGTCGGAGAATGAGTAGGAGCTGCAACGAAGGGAGATATGTATTGGAGTCAACGTTGTGATGTGCGGAGCCAGAAGCAAAACTTGTTTTTGACTTGTATAATGTATGTTACATCAAACATTATGCAAGAATGGAACCCGAGATCGAATTCCCCATGGTCTTACTAGTTTAACAGTTATAGCTGAATAGTAGTAGTAGTAGTAGTAGTAGTAGTAGTAGTAGTAGTAACATCGATTGATTTTTATTATTAATAAATATATTCCCCTTTAATAATATGTATGTTCCATTTTCTTTTCAATCATATATATTTATATTTCATATTACTCGTTTTCTAAATTTTGAACATGAACTTGAATAAATGTTTTAAATTGTACCATTTAAGAGTTGTAGCGTTATTCCTTTTTCTTCACTTTTTAATTTTCATTTCAAAGAGACACATTTTGATATTTTTTCATTTCTTTTCTAAACATTAACTATAATATTTTGAGTACACCAGTTTCTTTTAACCTGAGGCATTTATATGTTTTCATTTTCTTTTGTAAACTCAAGCTAATATATTTTTATTTTGTTTAAGGTTTTACTAAATTTATTAAAAAAATCAATTAACCAATAGATCAATAGATCAAACGTCAATCAGCCACCCTCCCTACCCTCCCCTGTCATCAGTGATTTGTTGATTAATCGATTAAAGTCATGATCAATTGATTAAAATCATAATTTAACTTAATTATTTAACAGTTGATGATATAAAAATAAATTCTATATAGTAAAGAGGAAAATAAAAGCAAGTTTTAATTTTAAAACATTTACTATATAAACACTAACACGTTATGTAAGTAATTTCATTGAAAATTATTTTTCATTGTTAAATTGTGAAATTATATATATATATATATATATATGATATATTATATATATCATATATATATATACATACAGGGAAAGATATAGAGCAGTTAGGCATGTTATTGTTGGCTGGCTGGTTGCTATATATATACATATGCTGGACAAGTCAGATCGCCACCACCGTGGGCTGGGCCTCTTATATGCATAGCATAGCAGCAGTTATGCTGCAGCTGTTGGTACAGCATATATATACATATATAGTTGGTTATAAGATGGTGTTGCTATTATTATTAAGCTGGCTATGCGAGGCAGCATAGGGGTATATATGTTATATATATATGAAAATATATATATATATATATATATATAGTAATTATATATATATATATATATATATATAAAGATTCATTATAGGTAGTATATATATATATATATATATATATATATCAGTGGCGTGCATTCAGGGCATGCAAGTCATGCAGAGCATGACCAAAGAAATTTAGAACTTTGCTAAATTCTTATTATATAAAAAAAATGCTTACAAACTAATAATAAAGAACAGGAAGCAAAATTACGCCAAGTTATGGTGTTAAAATCTTAAATTCATTTTAAAATTCTTCAATATTCAACACTTATGTTAAACCTAATGCTAGCATGACAGTTTCTCATTGAATAGCATTTAAAAATATCTCCCGCAGCGACCGCGTATACGGGTGAATTTCCTATTATTAATACAAGTCCGAACAAAAGCTGTACTCCAATAGCATGACACCCAGATTTTCCACTCGTATACTCAACGTGTATTTCAGCATCGTCCTCATATATATATATATAAGAAAGGTTGTTATATATATAAGGTTATATATACAGCAGCATAAGACATATAGTGTTGTTATGGTTGGTTATTGCTATATATATGAGATATATAGCAGGTATATATATATATATATATATATATATATAATAATAATAATAATAATAATAATACACACATAATAATAATAATAATAATAATAATAATAATAGTTGAAGCGGCGCACGAAAACGCGGTGAAAGCGTTTCAATGATAAATGAAACGGTTCAAACGCAAACTGAACGAAGTATTACTG
>JABUQX010139026.1:25000-27306 GCA_015478945.1 Trachelipus rathkii | reverse complement strand
TCAATATATATATATATATCTGCAATTTGTCTGATAATTTCCCTATCTATCTGACCTACTGTATGTTAATATAAGGCGTTTTGGTTTTGCATTTTGTGCTTACGGAAACGTAAAGAAATGACTCAGTTTTCGTTCGATTTTGCTAAACTTAGCTCAAAATCGTAAGTAATGCTTACCAAACGTAAGGAATTTCCTTAATTCTATAAGGTTGCTATTTTTTTTGATTGCTGAATTTAACCCGTTCTTACGAAAATGTGTAAACAAAAAAAAAATGACGGCGTTGGTAGGCCCGTTTGAATTGATGAATTCAATAAAATCAGCTTTAAATCTAATTCTTCCAAATCGATAAACCATCACAATAGTTGATCAATTTTTTGTAATATTAACCATTTGTTTTTGTTTTTTTTAATACTATTTCTGTTTATCCGAAATCAGGGACAGGGCTCCATCATAACAAAAAGCTAATTCCAATTGTTTGCTAAACAAAAACCAAACTCACAATGAAATCGTGTTTCGTTTTGCAGAAATTCAGACAATTAGTTCAGGCAATCAGGTCCCTAAGAAGTCTTATGGATGTTAAGTGTAGGTTTTAGTGTTTTTATATATAAAGATTCCAAATTTGTTAATCTTTCATCTGTAGAAGCATTTTGAAGAATGGATAATTTTTGAAGAGATATAGGGTGCCTATTGAGGTCATAGTGATCTCTGACAGCTAAATTCTCTGATTGAGAGATAAGGAGATTAGTTCGAAAACCATGTGTTTGAAGGCTCGCATATTTAGTTATAGGAAAGTTTGACTTCTACATAGTTTGACGTTACAGTCGGCATATTTATATTTGCAAATTATATGTTACCTCAAGTTCATGGGATTGCTTTCTTTAATCTTAAAGAAACTGACAATTGAGTTGTTGTTAATAAAAGATATAAGAAACTTGCATTGTGGAAAGATTTTGTTTAAGATGTTTCTAATCTGGAAGTGAAGGTCATTGGATAGGGGTCAAATGTAAGGAAGCCGAAGCCGAGAGTAAACAGGAAGTTTAGGAACATCCTATGCAGTAGTTTTAGGGTGATGTGTTATCGAGAAACGAGTAAACAAGTTTATAAAAAGTTTAGAGGGATAAAGGCTAAAGCTAGAAAATTTACGGAGAAAGGCGAGTTCTTCATGGGAAAACTTCCAATCAGAACAAATAACAAAGACTTGTGCATGTTGGACATTTAGACCCGCAATTTTATAATTAAGAGAGATTGAAATAAAGAAATTAGTCATAAGTAAAGTAAAATTGGGCTTGCTATAAATAGAAGTAGCAAGCCCACTAATACTTTACTTGGGACTAATTTCTTTAGTTCTATCTCCTTTAATCATAATTATAATAATACGAAGCGTTTGTAATAGAATGGATTTTAGTATTTTCTTGGCTTTTATTTAGACCGATTTCGTTTTTGTCATTGGTGCGTACTCTCGATAAGAAATGCTCACCCAGTTTTAGCACGAATTTCCTGTTTAAACGACCGCGATTTGGTGCTAGGCTTACTTTTGTTTTTAAACAATTGGAATCAGCTGTTGTGATGAAGCACGTGGTTTTGGAATAAACAGAAATTAAAAAATAAAAAATAATTGATCAACTATTTGTGAGAGGAGTTTATCCATTTGGAAGAAATTAGATTTAAAGCTGATTTTATTGAATGAAACCTTCATCAATTCAGACGGAGCCTACCATGCCGCTATTTTGTTTGTTTACATTTTCCGTAAGAACGTGCTTAAATTCGGCAAGCACGGGAAATAGCAACTTTACAAAATTAAGGAAATTCCTTACGTTTGGTGAGCATTTCTTGCGATTTTTCGGTAAGTTTGACAAAAACGAACGCAAACTCGAGCATTTCTTACGTTTCGTAAGCACAAATATAAAAACGAAAACGGCTTTATATATATATATATATATATATATATATATATATATATATATATATATGTCTTTTTCTTCTTCTTTATCTACCTATATGGGTATATATATATATATATAACTCATAACTATATATATATATATATATATATATATATATATATATATATATATATATATATATATATATATATATGTATAATATAATATATATATATAATTTTTAAAACTGTTTTTAATAAACGCGATGAATCTTCAATCCACGGGCCACAATTTAAAAGATACTTGAACAATGTGCTCTTGAGGATACAGTCTGGGCATCGCCGGGTGAAGAGGATATTGTGGTTTTTCTTTAAAACCGGTGATTCGATATATATAGATATATATATATATATATATATATAT
>JABUQX010139026.1:0-17500 GCA_015478945.1 Trachelipus rathkii | reverse complement strand
TACGAAGTGATTGTAAAATATTTTGTTACGTTAGCAATATATTCTTTGTCAGTAATTGATGTTAGACAGGTTTATGCTAAACTTTTGTTAAATTTTACGACATTAATGTAAAATTAACATTGAAATGTTAGAGATATGCTTGAAAAAGGGTGAATAGTACGTTTTGTACGAGTGTTAGGTAACTTTACTGGTTGTTAAGCGCGGGAAGTTGTTTAATGTTAGGGTTTATTCGTACGTATGGGTTTAGGTTTTGTGTTGTACTCATTATATTCTTAGCTTCAGATTATGTTATGTTAAGCATTTATTAAGTAAAAAAACGTTTACGTCAGCCAATATTCGATGGTTCAGTTATATAAAGAACTTATTTTGTGTTATGGTTTGATTAAAACTGTTATGTTACATTTTTCGTTTCGTCTGTATGATAATTGGACAAGATTATGATAATCCTTGTTAAATATTATTGCGTCAGTGTAAATAAACATTGATATGTTAGAGGTATGCTTGAAAAAGATGAATAAGTTACGTTTTGTATGCAATGTTAGTTACTTTACAGGTGTTAAGTGATGGAACTTTGTTTTAATGTTAACTGTTTATTCGTGTTTAAGTTGTGTTAGTTTGTCGTTGTACATTATTTTCTTAGTACATATGTTTTGCTATGTTAGCTTTATTAATATGAAAACCTTGTTATGTTAGCATATATTCGATGGCTAGTATATAAAGAACTCACTTTTGTGCTATGTTTATCCGTAATGATAGTCTAAATGCTACGTAAATCAGCTGTTAATGTAAAATTTAACATTGATATTGTTAGAGATATGCTTGAAAAGAGTAAGAGGTTGCGTTTTGTATGCTGTGCTAGGTTGCTTTACTGCTGATAAGTATGGAACTTTGTTAATGTTAGCGTTTTATTCATGCATAAGGTATTGTAGTTTGTCATTGTTGCCTTAATTTCTTAGTTCTGGTAATGCTATGTTAGCTTTTATTAAAAACAATTTAACGTTAGCATATATTCGTTGGTTGGTATTATATAAAGAACTTATTTTTTACTATGTTTATTGTTGTTGTTGTGGGTGTTGTTGTTGTTGTTGTGTGTTGTTGTTGTTGTGGTCGTTGTTGTTGTTGCTTGTTGTTGTTGTTGTCTAACAGAATATATACCCTTTTTTGAACTGATATGGTTCGTCCATGCATTGTATTCTTGTTTACTTTCTTCTGATTGGTTGAAAGAAAGAATCTCATTACTATAAGGGTGTTTACGCATACGATCTTCCTTCAGGTAGGACATATTTTCGCTCGTACTAGTACGATGTCATTCTCCCCACATCTCTACACTGTTATGTTTTATCTTCACAAGGAGCTTTCGCTTATTCCAGCAATGTGTCATTATATTTAATCGTCAACCGGTTGGATACCGAACGTTGCTTGTATTTCTACCAAAGGGTCAAATAATAGAACCTTTATTCGTTTGTGCTGAGGGATTCATCAAGATTATCGACCTTCTGCAGCATGGGTAGAGGATAAGGGTTTGTTATCAATAGGATCGGCGAGTAGTGAAATATCTATCAAAGGTGACAGTGTGAGAGGTCATAATAGAATAGACGCTGCGTTCTCATCGCGTGACGGTATTAAAACCCTTTATGTTTCGCAACTATTGGAAACACCATCGATATGCTTGACCTTCCATGGCGTACGTGTTCACTAGGTTCACACAGTTTCGAAACATCTGAAAAATATTTACATCATTGCTTAAAATAAAAAAACGATTAAACGATCACATCTAACGTACTGTTGAGAACATACTTTGAGACTTGAATACATATAGCACAGGTTAATCTATGACGATTTACATAGAAACATCTATCGTATTCCCGTATAATACAGTGTACAAAGGAGTGCGTTAATAACTATCAGTTTTGGAAAAGTTTACTTCTCTCTTGTATGAAAGAATGAGTGCTGCTGAATCAAAATATGCCGAAAATGGTTTAGTGCTGCTGCTGAGATTTATACTTACATCCTTTCGAAAGGATTGTTGAATCTTAGAGAAGATATATAGGGCTTCACCCAACTCGAATTCCTATGTTGCGCTGATCAGCATGAAATTAATATATTTAAGAATAACTTATATTTTATGTATTTATATGTTTTTTAATGTCTTTATATAACACTCTTTTCAGTGAAAATTATATGTTATAAAATGAAAACTTGTTACTTCCGATCCTATGTTCAAATTTATTTGACTCACATTGATGATGAGGATGGGGTGTTTTTATTTTTCGTTCTGGTTGTGTTTTGAGTGTTTAAGTACGTTATGCTCATAGGTTTAGCTTTACAGAGGAGTAAAACTTACTGTGTCTTTACCCCATTACCGGTATTATGCTGGTTAGGTAAGGATATTGCCTAAATTTTTTTTGTTACATAATACTTATGCTTAATGTTAAAATTAACATGTTATGTTGAAGATATTGGTGCTAAAGTATGAATGGAATATTTTTTGTGAGTCTTGTTAGTTACTTTTACTGTATGATAAGTTTGATCTTTTGTTAATGTTGCAGTTTATTCTTGCTTAAGATGTGTCAGGTTTGTCGATGTATATTATATTCTTAGTTCATGTTACATCATGTTAGCTCTATTAATAGGAAAACTTTGGTTACGTTTAGCATACTTCACCGGTCTATATGTAATTACACAAGGTTATAGTAAATTTTAGTTAAATATTACCATTGTTAGTGTAAAATTAACATTGTTATGTAGAGATATGCTTGACCAAGTGTGAATAAGTTATGTTTTTTTGTGTGCTATGTTAGTTACTTTTACTGTTGTTAGGTGTTGAAACTTTGTTTAATTGTTGACCGTTTATCCTGTTAAGATGAGTTAATTTGTCGCTTGTACATTATTTTACGTATGATTCGGATGATGCTAAGTACGCTTATAATGTGAAACTTTGATACGTCAGCATTATTGTTTGAATCTTTGTATAAAGAATTTTGATTAATGTCATGTTATCCGAAATGATACCTCGAACATGTGACTTGAATCAATAGATCACATAGATCAATAGATCAAGGTCGGACAGGAGGGTGGCTGGGCGTGGTTGGATAGTGGTTTTGATTTAGTGATTTACTGCCTTAGGGTATGTAAAAACGTTACAATTTTAGTAAAAATTGACCTTAATCAATCGATCAATTAGATCACAGATGGTCAGGAGGGAGGTTGGGATAGTGGTTTGATTTAGTTAATTTTTACTGCTTTAGGGTATGTAAACACACGACAATTTTAGTAAAAATTTCACCCTTGAATCAAATAGATCAATAGATCACAGAAGGTCAGGAGGGAGGTTGGATACTGATTTACGTATTTACTGCTTTAAGGTATGTTAAAACGTAAATTTGTAAGTATAACAAAAAGAATAGAAATTTTATTTTAATTTATATTTATTTATGTATTTATTTTTTCTTGATGGTTCTGGAACCATTATTTTCGAAATCTTAACCAGATCCAATACATATATAAAGACACCAACATTGTTGTTATTACGACTGTTATTAACTCACACCCACCGGCTCGCAGCACCGGGTTTGCCCTACCAATTGAATCCTTCTCCCACTCGGTCCTTCTTCATTTCTTTCTTCCTTCTCCTTTCCTTCTCATTCTTCCTTTCTTTTTCTCCTTGTTCTTTTTCTCTATTTTTCATTCCATGCTCTTCTTCTTTTTTTTCAACTGGGGACCCCCTCGGGGGGGTCCATGGACTCCGATCCTGAATCGACTCCGACTCCGAATCCTCCAGCCTTTCTCCAAGTTTCAGCATTATACGATCATTTTTAATTTTTTGTAGGGGGCAGCGCTCCCCCTACGGGGACGCAGAGGAACGTAATCTCGTCTCCGACGAGATTAACTTCATTCATATAGCTCACATCAAATTTCATGCCGATACGTTAAGCCTAACATGTTTTTCAGGACGAATTTGACCCTTGCGCTTAGGAGGGCAACACCCCCTTAGGGGTGACTTACGGTCACCAAAACTCGCGTGGGATCAGTTTTATCACCTTCATTAGAACATATATCACCAAGTCTGAAAGCCGAATACGTTAACCTACTAACCCATGTAGGATATATGGTGAACTCAGCAACCGGATTGCGAAGAAGAAACCTCGGCGGAATCCGAAGTCGGAGGTGCGTAAAAAAACGATCCCTTACAGTGATCGTTTTCGACTCAGATTCGATTTCCTACGGAAATCGAATCTTCGACGTAATAAAATAATAATGTGGTAGTGTAAGCGCATGCGCGCGCTCGCGCAACTGACGTATCTCTTCTCCGACGAGGATTACGTCATCACGTCGAGCCTAACTCTCGATTTAGGCTTAACTCGAATCTCGGGTTTGGTAAAGCCACAAAAGGGATCTAAACGCGGTCGTAGCGGCTACGCTCCTCCCCGGGGGTGACCCCCCTATGTACATCTACAGACTTGAAATATTGACACGGATTCGTCCTTAATCCCATAATAGATTTATTTTCAAGTTGGAAGGCAAAATCTCTATTACTTCAATATCGAAAGGGTTGCTAAGCGGTGTCAAAAAACCGGAACAATACGAGACATATAATTATAAGTACGTAGTATTATATCATATCGATATTATATATATATATATATATTAGTATGTACTATATATATATATATATATATATTAATATTATATAGATATATAGGTATATTAGCGCTAGTACTGATTATATATTATAGGGCATATATATACCCTCACCGGTATAGTATATATATATATAGCTACTATATAACTACACTATAGCTAGTTACATATATCATATTATATAGTACTATATACCTATAATAGTATACTATAGCTACTCAGAATAGTAATACATATATATATATATAAAGTATGATAATTAGACGAGTAAATCTTTAGTAAGGGATATATATAAGTAGTGATATGATAATATTTAATCATTAGTGAGGTATAGTAAAATTTGTGAAAAATTGATTTATTATTTATTAACACCTAGTTTATGTAGAACATATTACTGGGAGTACACTAATTATTCGTAGATATATTTAAGGTATTTAGATACCTCATATACTCTATATAGCCAAATATTTGAATCTCAAATCTGATATTAGTATACACATAGAATTGAAATACTGTTGTATCACATCATAAAGGAATTATATAGTAGTATCCTTAGTGTGGTTACTGATTTATTGAGTAATAGCGTTATATACATGTATTATATGAGTATATTATATATATAGTGGTATGCAGTAATATTAGTAAAGGGTAAGTGGCCTCGGATATATAAATCAAGTAATAGTACTTTATGATAGAAATATAATAATATATAGTTTAGTAATGATATTATATAGAGATAACTCGATTGTATACTAAAAGGTTAGAGTATTAATAGATATATATATATATATAATATATAAGGATAACTCAATATGAAAAGATAATCACTACTCAATTGATAGTTATATAGACAGTGAATAATAATGCATAATCTATATATAAAACTAGTAGAGAAATAGATAATACTGAGAGAAAGATAGGGTAGGAGTACTATATAATATGTAGAGTATAATATTTAATATAATAGTAATTAAATGTTAAATGACAGAAATAAAGATTCATTATGAGGTAAGGGTATACGTAAGGTAGGGTGTCAGTGAAGTAGATTGCGTACGAATATAATACGATAAGAATTATAAATAATATAGTGAGGGATATAATAAGGCTCAGGTATATTGTAGATGGCGAGTACATTTAGGAAACCGTAATAGTATAAACTAATTCAAGATCACATATAAGTAGACTAGATATTAGGAGAGATTTTTGTAACCAGAGGCATATGATAGTGATAGAGTCCTATGAGATACTTGTTTGTAAACTAGTATCGATAAATCGGTACTGAATGAGGCCGTGGTATTATAGGCGCGTGGGGCGCTGAGTAGAGGCAGTGAGGTGACTGATGAATACGATCGATATTACTAGCCTATAGTAGGGCTATGCTATATTGTATAGAGTCATTACGGGCCCAGTGTATATGAAGCGATTAGGTATATTCATATATATATAAGTGGTTGGCGTAATGGGTGTAGAAGGTAGAGCTGCACGTAGTGGTAGTATATCCTCTACTGATTCATACATAGGCAATACACGTAGTAGGCCTGAGTAGTATATATATATAGCTATGTATATATAGGATACAGTATATATAATACAATTTCTCAAGGTATTTATAACCGGGATCCTACCACTGTTACAGCTTACGTATGACTAATGCTATCGCTACACCTGATAATCTACTACAATATATAGCGACGACAGCGTATACATATAATATATATATATAGTATATATATATCAATATATATATATATATATATATATATATATATATATATATATATATATATATGACTTTGCCGGAACCTAGGGGCGGCGCATTTGTAGGTTGGCGCGGGGGCACCTCAAGTACCCCTTATATATATATATATTGAGTTTCATTATCAGTGATTAGTACTGTCATAGTATAGAATGTTCGCTTACACCAACAGAGTCTGTGTTGGTTTAATTATGTGTCTGAGTATAGTATATATAAAAATGTGGTCCGCGGCCGAGTAATGGGAGCGGATGATATATACTGTGAGAGATAGGACGCTTAGCTACAAGCTCATATGTAATGTATTACGGTCACGATGCTAGTATATATTATACAACTACAGAGCTTACTTTATTATATAGTGTACCCGAAGTACTCACGTACTATGTATGATGGTCGTTTATTATCATGAGAGGTAAGGGTGGATAGGATTTCATTGACTATAGTATGCACGTAGCTAATGATGATAGTTAGGCTCATTGACTGAGAGTGGAGCGTGGATAGGCGGATAAGTATATATCCTATAGTAATATAGTATACTATAGTATTATTATGAGTGGCTAGAATAGCGTCTATATGCGTATACTACACGTAGTAGTAGTGTATACATATCGTAGTCGTATGGTGGTCTCAATTAATGGTATACGGTGCGTGCCGTACATAAATACTATGGTATTACCAGGGTGCCGGCGCACTAAGGAGCTATCGGGGTAAACGCCCGGGACGGTGACGCGGGCTAGCGTAAACCTCACATATTATATATAAAAGCGGGCTAGTTACTGGGTATTAGTAGCCAGGCACTACTATATTATAAATGTATATGCCCTATGCTGATGCATTGAGTGCTGATAGCTAGCTCCTAATAAGTAGTAGTACTGACTTAATGCATACTCGGTACACTAGTCTCAACGTGACTCACTCACAAGGTTATATATACGATGGGCCTACTCTAGGCCACTCCGTATACCGTAACCTCTAGGTTGAGGGATATTATATACCTCAACGCTAGTCACGTCCGGTCTGTTATAGTCCTACATCAGTCCTCTACCCTGTACCTACTATCATCGTTTTATATCGTCCATATCCACTCATCACTGTCTCTATGAGTCTCCCGCGGTTATATCTATATATATATCGAGTATATCACCCACGTTATATTATAATCTTCTTACCCTATTATCATCGGTATATTCTCTCTACTCTTTACCTTAATATGTACTATACTTAGTATATATATACTACTATAAATCGTGCGCTCGACTATTATATAGTATATAATTATATATGAGTTAAATTTAGCCAATCCTCTGCGCTCACTTACTATATGTATTATACTTCGTGCTCACCGATCATCAGTATTAGTCATATTCTCATTATATATAGTTCACACCGCTCTCTTACTCTATACACCCTAATGTATGCTACTACTACATATATAATTAGATAACCATACGTATAGGCTGTTCTGCTACTCACCATGTATATACTCAGATATCTCGACACTCATTATACGTATACCTAATATACCTATTACCGTTATACTAGTTATCTTATTCTCTTGCGCATCTTCTATATCTCCGATATTGATATAACGCCGCTAACACTTATCAATATATAGCACCTATACGCTACTATATTATAATATGCGGTACGTAGTATCCTATAAACTTAGTAATAAAATCATATATATATAAGCTAAGATATATCAGTATACTGCGGATATATCCTATTACTACACTATACTCATAGTACCATTATACTCATTAAATATGATATAACTATTATATAATACATATATATCTATTATAGAGCTATATTATGTATATCATTAATTATATATTATATAGTGTAGCTATAATATATAATATATATATATATACTTATATATATTAATATATCTTATATATAAAAATGATATAATATATTATATATATATATATAGAATATGATATATATCCGCCTGCGTCTCTACCTATCGTAGGTTGAGCCGGGCGATGCTGCCCCCTATACGTATATTATGGCGGCATACAATCTTAGTAGCCGGTACGCTATATCTACGGGGCCTATAGGCTTAGTTATCTATTGCCGTGCGGCAGCGGCCCGTGCTCCCCCGCCCGGTCTTCCTCCTAAGTCCCTAGCTGATAAGTTATCATAATCCTCTTATATATACGCTATATTATATACCCCCGCCTATGCCTACGGCTGGCCTACCCACCTCCGTGCTACTTATGTTCACCTCAGTACTCACTACCTGATTATATACTATTATCTCTATATATCAGTACCCTATTGCATCAGCTATATATATACGCTTATTAGTCACTCATGTACTATATGAAGCGTCTATTTAGGTAGTATATACCTGTCCTATAGTAGTACCTGTACGCCCGTACCTACGCTTATGAGTCCAGGTATACCCGTATGCTCCACTTATTCTCGTATAGCTTTCCTTATATATCTTTATATATAGACGTAGTATCTATATGCTATTACCACTACTGGTATATATTATATCTATCTTATCACTATACCTCATAGTCACTTTTCTAGTGAGTTAGGTCCTTTACCTTACCTACCATCGACTCTACCTCCTTACCATCTTTACTCCCTCTCGCTATCACCCCTATAATATATTACGCATATATAGTATATTTATGTCACCTATTTATCCTCTTCTTATACTATATCCTATCGTATTACCTATGACCCTAGGCCCTGCCTTTGCTATATTATATAGTACTCTCTGTATAATATTACTCATATCGCGCTTCTAATATATAAAAACATAATCTTTTACCTTTTTGCTCTGTGTCTCTCTACATCTATATCTCATATATTTTTTTTTTCTCGTCTAAAGTCATCCTCATCTACATTATATTTATATAGTCATCGATGATATTATATCGTGACTATATATATATATTCCCTACATACTATACGTTTGTAACTCTCTTATTTATAAGACTAACTGCTTCACCCTCATCCTGACCTATCCTAATCATCTAAATATTATTACACATCTACAATTCTTTACATATCATACTACTCATAGTATATATAATCGTATCTGACTAAATATTATGTATATTCACTAAACTTTCTCTCATTTTACTACTATATACTCTATATACTACTTGACTATTAAATACTTATAATACCCTACATACTATATCTATGTCAATAATCTACACCAACATATAATCATCTAATATATATTAGTGTATTCCAATTATCTTTACTAAACTCTCACCTACTCCTTATAATTCTATATTACTACTACTACTACTCCTTACTACTATATCATTACCAAGCAGTTCTATATAATAATATCATTCTTATACCTCTGACGGTTACTTCGCATATATAAATCTGAGCTCAATTCTCACTTTGTAATAGTACACAATCTCTCTTCTACTGTACTATATATCTATGATATTATATATATACGTATATGCACTAAGTATTCTATATTTATCTATTATATATATATATTAATTCCAGGCATACTTTATTTTTGAACTTCTATTTGTTCTTTAAGTACATTTTCACACGCTTTTTTTACCTACCTCACTCATTCACTCTTAATTTCCTAACATCTATGAATACTTATCTTTATATTTACTATGATCATACTTACTTCATCTTGCTTAATAACTATTTTTATGGTCCTATTATCTATATTTAGTCACCTCCTCATATTATTGTATTTACGAGTAAATAAACTATTACATTCACGATATTACTGGTACTCTTAATTAATATATTCTATTATGTACTTTATACTACCTCATAACTTCTCATATACTATATTACTGATCTCGATCTACTCTCTATCCCACTAAACCCTAATATTATATGCTAATATGTTAATAGACAATAATATACCTCACTCGTTATATTCACCTCATATCCTATCCATAATATTATTAATTACCTACAATCTATCCAAAATATTATCTATATATTCACAACAAATAATAACAATTAATACTTTTTCTATTCCATTATTATCCACATAGATATAATTTTATTATGCTATATTAACTATAACTAATACACTATATTTATATATATATATAGACGAGTATGAGATAGATGAGAACGAGAGAGCGAGATGCGAGAGAGAGAGGAGAGAATTATTAATAAATAATATCCTCGAGACTCTCATGAAATGTCCACTATAAAAAGCGTCTAACCCTAATAACACTTAAGGATTAGTTCTTCTGTGATGATGTGCTTTCTAACTAAAAAGGAAGTAAAATGTGTCTGGAATGTATTGCGGGCAGAATGATAACATGAAGGTAAATATTACTTTTTTTGTTCTACGAGGTTAGATACCATTGCTAAAAGGTATGCCCTAAACAATAATAATTCTGCTGCCTCAAAGCTAGAACTAATAATGAGAAGCGCCTCATGTGTCATTTGTATTCCAAGGTTCACCACACAAATATCAGATATGTTTAGGCTGTGTGAATAGTATGGATACATTACTCCATTGTCTCTAATCCATGAACAATATAGTCATATTTATTAAGACGTAAAGAGTCATCAAGGGAGGCCTATAAGAATTAATCAAATGAGGCATACTATTATCTAATTGTTTTGTGAGGGCGGATTCTGTGTTTTTTGATATGCTGATATTTCAGTACTTAGTTAATAATATATGGTATATGTAGAGTGATAGTAGTAGTTTATTATAGAGGTGTGTATAGCTGATGATATAAGTAGATATATATATATAAATATACTTATATTATTATAATTATAATATATATATATTTATTATATATTTAATATATAAAAATATTTATATTATTATATTAATTATATTATATAATGAATTAGGTCATGCTAGTTGGCTTTAAGTTGGATAAAGAGCATTAACCATTTAAACTTTTTTCATTCTTTATAAAGAAAGAGAAATACTAACTTTCCTTATCTCTATCCTTTGAAGAAAATGAACTAAAAAAAATTCATTTCCTATAAAAACTTTAAATTCTTTTTTCTTTTTTTTCCTTTTTTTCTTCCTCCTTTTTCTACGCCAATCTTGTAATAAGCAAGGTTTTATAATAAATGATTACAATCTTGACATATTGTATTTCCCCTCACATAACTCCCTCTCTAATCTCGTGATCATGGAGATCGGGTGGTGGTTCTCCGTGTCTCACTGGGGAACTGAACATAACGTTTCTGGGTCTAAGTAAGTGTTCATATAAGTGCCAATTTTTTATATAAAAAGTTTTACATTACGATTCTAGGTATATGGATCAAGATCTATAAAAATAAATATAAAGTTCAACTAGTATGTAATAGTATGTATTAGTGACAGATATTATAGAGTATATATATATTTAGATATATTGTATAGTTATGGAAATGTATGTGTTACAGTTATTACTAATATAATATATAAGAATTATATATGATAAATATAATATCAATGATATATATATATATATATATATATATATGATCTTTTTAATATTAATGGCCTTATTAAACGAGTCACATTGCAATAGATTTAATAAGACAGTTATGAGAAACAAAACGATTTTCTTTTTTAATATTCCATAGCGTCTATTTCTCAAAGTTCAAAAATTATTTATTTTGCAAAGTTTATTAAAGGGAAATTTTGTTATTAAAATCAATTTATATTTTTAAATCTAACTCCCATTTATATTATAACTTTTGTGCCGATAATAGAGCCACTACTTCTTGCCATGCATCTCAATTATTATTCTCGAGATCCAAGATATATTCAGCTTGACCCAAAAAACAAATTTTTTCAGGCCTCCAAGGATCAATCAAGAAGAATAATTTCAAATTTCACATATTATTAGTCTCTGATTGGCCGGACTATTAATTATTTTTTATAATGCTTATATACATAGGAAATATTGACGGTAATATATGAATAAAAATGGATAATTTATTTATAAAGTATATATGCAGATAAGTTATATATAATAGAAATTTTATTATTAAATATATATTAATAATATAATACTAATATAAATCTTATTCTACACTATTAAATTAATTAAGATGAATAAAAATTCAACTAATAATTCAATTTAGTATCTATATTTGATTTTATAGAATGCCAAGTATCTTGTATTATCATATTGTAGCAACTTTTTATAATTTAATGTAGTGGGTATGGATGGGTTATGTCCCGGACTAACCTTTTTATTTTTATATATATATATATTTCACCAATTTATTCACTAATACAATATTGATGTGCAAGCGGTGTGTATACTTAACATGAGTTCACTCATCTGATTACATCTCACTTATATGGTCCTAAGATTATAGCATCTTTGAGTAGACCTCTAGGTGCCTATACCTAGTTCTATCACTCACTAGGATTACTAAGGTATGCTATAGCCACGTCTCACCCCATATGCCGGTGAGAGTAGTGATTAGCTTGAGAGACCGGACTGAGCGACGGAAAGCACCTGTCACGGTATATACGGGTAGGTAATACTCCTATCATATACTGAAAGGTATAATAGGTAGGTACATTACGCCTCTGGTGAGAATAGTTATATAAACCATCACCTACCGTATATATAGATGAGCTCTTACGTGCTCCGTGTGAAGAGCGTGGCACTCATGTCCAGTCATCTACGACAGAGAAATCAGATTGATACTCAGGATTTGTCTAAGCTTCTGTGTTAGTAAGTGGAGTACCATTGGATAATGTTCTCCACAAGCTGTGACATGTGTAACCCCCTTTGTTAACAAATGGTTTAATTTTTGTAAATTTGATCAGAGCATTATGTAGTTCACATGTAGAGCTTCTTTGTAGTGTGACATTTGGTCTGCTCTAGTGTATTCTACCTCGAAGTGATTGATAAAGCCGCGAATCTCCCCTTCCCCTTCATGACTCAATATTTTTTGATAACGAAATAGGTGTTAGGTATTAACTAATGAGAGAACTAGTTCTTACTTGAGTAGAGGAAATAACAGTGTGCAAATATTTCATGACTTAAGATCATTAGCTCGGCCTGACGCGTAGATAGGGGTTCTCTCGTTTCATAACTAACCTCTGTTTGACCGGTGGAACACGTTCTAATCACTCCCTATTTTTGACGATCGTCGCATACACATACTAAAACGCAGTTACGCGTATATCATGTGTTATTTACGGCGCGAGACGCGTGATTCATTTCCTTAACGGCGTAGGGCACCGCCTTAAAGAATTAACAAGTTTCACGGATAGTCTGCTTTAAAACCCATGTTGTTATATTCCTTCGAGAGTTTCCTCCGCCGTCGCACGGACTGCTGACTCAGCCCTCCAGGAGTCTTTAGATCCTAGATTACACAACCAGGCGAGGCTTTCACAAGTTAGATTTTAGCGCTCACAGTTTGCACACCTTTGTTTTTTAATTATTTGTATTCGATTAGCCAATTTAATTATTACATTGGCGTCGTTGTCCGGTTGGCAGGAATAACTTGAGAAGCTCCGTCAATTGGACCGGGGAGGTATTACTCGAGAAAGGGTACTGTGCAGCAAGAAATGCGCGGTTCTTTAAAATTGATATAAAGAGATAATACGAAATCAAATGATCGCATAATTTCAGTGAGATCCATAGTTCAATCAATCTAATGAGCTTAGGACCAGGAAGAAGAAATTGATCTAATTCTGATTAATTCTCCGGCTCGATTTAGCTGGTGACACCAAATAGTTGTAAGTAATTAATAATTTAACTCTTATGGATACATAATAAAATCAAGGGCAATGTTTATTTAACACTATGCAAATAATGTTAATTATGAAATTCCATTAATTAGATATTTGCGAACGGTTTGCTCAAATGCGAGGAAAATATTTATTATTTTCGTGACTTTTGAAAACTATATTTCATTCGTTACCTTTTATGGTTGTGTTATTATATTATTATTTCTATTCCGATTCATTATTATATATTCTCTATAATTACTTAAATAAAAACCTTTTCAGTAAAAGACCACTTTTATCGAGGAAATATAAATTAATTATTGATATGACTATTTACTTACCTACTAGGATATATATAATTATAATTATATATATATATATATATAATTTTATATATATATATTAATATTATTATATATATTATATATATGTTAATATTAATATATATAAAATTTATATACTAATTATATATACAACTTTCCTACTACACTATATATATATATATATATTATTATATATATAATATAATTAATTATATATTTAATAATATATATATAATATATATGTATATATATGAAAGTACATATATTATATGTTTATATATAATATATTAGTATAAATTTATTATATATATATATATTATTATATATGTATATAATCTCATATATAATATAATCTCTCATCTTATCTTAATATTATATTATATATATATTATTTACCATTAATATCTTAAAAAGATGTCTAATTATATTAGTCAAGTTTCATTAATATAAACTTGAATATTATAATATATATATTAATATTATATATTTTATATATATATATATTTATATATTATTTATTTATATATATATATATATATATATATATAAATATTCAATATATATAATATATTATATACCATACTATAGATATATTTTTAATTACTATTTATAATATTGATTATATATTAATTATATAATATATTAATATTATATTATATTATATAATATTAGTTATAATAAATATATAATTAAATATATATTATTATATAAATTATATATATTTAAAAATATGAAATAACATTTTGATAATATGAATAATATTATTTATTTATTTTTTTATATATATTTAATATATACAGCAATATAATATAATAATGACGATTTTCTTTTTTATATAATATTATTATATAATATATATTAATATATATATATATTATTATTTATTATAATTATAATTATGTTATATATATAATATGTAATATAATATATAATAATAGGTATAATTATATATATATATAATATATATAATATTAATAATATATATATTAAATTCATATTTAATAATATTAATATATATATTAATATTATATATTATTATATTATATTATATTATATATATATGTATAATATATAATATATATATATTATTAATGTATAATATATAATTAATATATAATATATTATATTTATATATATTAATATTATTTAATATAATATATTTTAATAAATATTATATATATTACAGTTTATATATATATTTATATTTAATAATAAATATATATTATTAATTAATCTTTATTATATTATTATAATATTATATAATTATATATATATATTTATATTAATATTTATATTATTATTATTATATTATAATTATATAATTATATAATAAATATATATATATTATATTATATATAAATATATTAAATATATGTATATAAATATTATATATTATATAATATTTAATAATATATATATATACTCTATATAATATTAAATATTTATATAATAAATAATTATTATAAATGATCTTAAAATATTTATTTGATTAAATTATACTCAATTAATAGGTATTATTGTGGATCATATATCACATATAATATTATATTATTATATATAGTGTATATTTACTATAGAAATGCTATATAATATTATAAATTAATATAAATAGTAATAAATATTAGTTCTTAATTTATTAATATAAATAATATTATAAATAATATTAAAATAAAATTTCTAATTATTTATTTAAATAATTTTGTAAATTAAACGTTACATTATGAGAGTAACTGACAATTATTGTCATAATTTATGAAAAAGTAGTGAATATATAATTGCAGTCTCAAGATATATGTCCAAAAATATAGATACTACCAACCAGTACTTATGTATAATGTTATAAATATATATAAATAGATAATATAAGGCTACAAGATAACTATAGACAGTGGGACATGATAGAGGCCATCTTCCGCCTCCTCGATAAGTCTTAGCTCCACCTATCATGTATCAGTATTTATACACTCGGTATGAATATGTAATTATAAAATTATAATATATTATACTACAACTACTAGGTGACGACTTTCGACGCTGCTTCTAGATAGCCGCTCTGTCGCACGCTCGCTCTTCAGCAGGTTGGTCTCTCTACAAATGTATAATCTCAAATAAGAGATTATACAAATATAATACGAAGTATGGTCGTTTCTCGTGCCATATCGCTGAACTTAAGGAACTCATTCTGTTCCATCTGTGAGGGTCAGCTATACCCTAAATAAACATCATTTGAATTTTACTGCTATCTTCAAGGATTTCTTTAGGCGCATAAGATACCAACGCTGGTCCAAGATTCAAGCAAATGGAAAGGACCGGGTTGCTAGCCCTTGTCGCCCTATAACATGCGTAAGAAGATCTTCATATGTCTGACGCGACAAAAACCTCCAATCATCCATTCTTCCTTGGACTGCGCCGAGACATGCTTATCCAATGAAGGTAGATTCATATTTATAATGTATGAATCATTGTTATCAAGAAAAAAAGAACAAATTAAAATAGCTTCACATAGACATTTGAATAAAAAATATAATATATTGTATTCATTTCGAAATATAATATAAATAAAATTCTTAATATTAATTATATCATCTACTACTAAATAATAAAAATAGCTAATTTCATGGCTTCCCAGTAGCCTCTCTCTAGTAGTTATTTACATCCTCTCATAATCTCATTTCAAAGCCTCATAGTTCTATTTCTTCCTACCCAGCTGTTTCAATGCGTCCAACTCCGACGGCAGTCATCATATCATTAGATACTTATATATATATAAAAATATAATATATTATAATATATATTAACAATATATATATAATATATATATATTATAATATTATAATAATATATAATATATAATATATAATATAAATTTATATAAATATTAATAAAAGACCGGTGTATAGGCAGATGGCTCTCTTTTAACAAATCTCAGCATGAGTTTGTTGAATCTCCTTTTTTAACGAATATTTTGAGTAAGGCATTTATGTCCAAATTATGAACCGCATGTCCATCCTCAAAATAACACGTGTTTATTTACTTTATCTTTAAATAGGTGGCCTCGCTTAGGAGATTCACCTGTATTTATACTTTTTTTTTATA
>JABUQX010139023.1:0-20077 GCA_015478945.1 Trachelipus rathkii | reverse complement strand
ATTGCTTCGTTCAATTCGGAACAGGTGTTTAACCGTTTTCGCATTTATCGTGAAACACTTTCGCGCATTTTTACGTGCGCCGCTTCAATAATAATAATAATAATAATAATAATAATAATAATAATAATAATAATATTAATAATAATAATAATAATAATAATAATAATAATAATAATAATAATAATAATAATATATCTAAATCAAAATTTCTATTTATCACATAAAAAAACAAACGTAACATACCTGAATATTTGTAATAGATCCAAATTTAACAGGTCAGGTCGGGTCGGAGTCGGAGTCGGAGTTGAACCTATTTCGACGTTAAAATACCTCAGTGTGGAAGCCTTTACCCAGAATCATCTTCGCATAATAATGTATCATTAATTTTGGGTTCGATGTTCACTGTTTGGTCTTTTATTAAAGTCGTTTTGGCAAGCGTAAGACCTTCGGCCTGTTTGACCTCCCGAATGTCGGTCGCCCAGCTTGTTAGGCCGGCTCAGCCACTCGGAGTCACGCCACAAGGGCGTAGCGCAATATCAGCGACCCTCGGGGGGTGACCACCCTCTATATACATCTTACAGACTTGAAATACACGGATTCGTCCTTATCCCGTATATGCATTATGTTCAGAGTTTCGGACCTATAACTCTGATACCTTCCATATCGAAAGGGTGGTGGATACCAGACTGAAAGACAGAACTCTTATATATATGTAATAATAATATCTAAGAGTAATTTATATAAATAAGAATATAGATAATTAAAAAATAGCACTATATATATATATATATATGCTTTTGCTGCTAATGTCTTCTTTCTTCTATATATAATAATAATAATAACAACACATATTTATAGCCTCCTTATATAAGTAACAAACAATAGGATGATTATATAGCAATCTTATATTTAAGCTTACAAAGTAATCAGATTTTCAAATATATTTATATATAACAACAACAATAACCTTTATAATATATATATATCTATATTGCCTTATATATGCTCTTATATATAACTCTTTCGTTTTGCTAAATAAATCTCATTTGATATCATACACACACATACACACACATATATATATATATATATATATATATATATACTACTCGTCAAAAATAACGCACCACTAGGGTAAATGTCACTCGCAGGAACAGGAAGACCCCTAACCCCTGAAACTCCACACAACACAGACGACAGCATCAGTGTAACTATATAACCACCCCGCAGAGAAGTGTTTGCAGTATTGAGGCCGTCACACGATAAATTTAGGCACACATAAACACAGCATCAAAACTAGACCTGGGGAGGTGGGGGGTAGATGTAATGCGGGTGCATAATCGAGCGAGAATCATTCACATTCGAAACTCCAGATAAACATGGAGAGGTGTGCGTCAACTGTCAAGGAAGATCAGTGCGTGCAGATAATAACTCTCCACACCGAAGGACACGGGTACCAGGCATAGTCGACTGTTCGGTGTAACACACAACGAGTGCACGGGTGATTCCAACGGCGGTACCAGGAAGCCTGACACGCAGTCGCCGGCGAGGACGAGGCAGGCCAGGGCCACGACACCAGTGAAAGACCGATTTATACGTCTGCATACATTACGAGAACGCCACACAAAGGCACGACATTTGCAGCAGATTTAGCTGGCGGAGGTACACGGCGCAAGGGTGAGTGACAATACGGTGCGTCGACGCCTTGCGGAACAATTTTGACGCAGTAGTATATATATATATATATATATATATATATATATATATATATATATATATATATATATATATATATATATATATATATACTTATATATATATATATATACGATATATATTTAGATAAATATATATATATATATATACTGCTATATACTATACTCTCTTATATATATGCAATGGTGGCCCTTATTTTCGAAGTTTGAACTTTCTTCCCACAATCCCCAAGTTTGGTTCCATTTTATGAGAAAAACATCCGTGTAAGATTTCAGCTCAATTGGATAAAGGAAAGGGGTACCCCTGGGACCTAATGTAACAGAAAAAAAATCACTTTCATTGGCTTATCTATTGAAATATTAATTATATGTTGAAATATATTGTACCAAAGTTGGAGATCTATTACGTATGTACAGTTCGCACATATAATCGCCTGAATTTTTTTTATCGTACGACTAACACTTTCCGAGAAAAATATGAAAAGTCGCTTATTTACACTAAAAATTTGTCTTTGAGATAAAATCTTTCTTATTACTTGTAAACTCGCTGCGGTAATCAATTACAACCTTAATAGCATACTGTTTCTGTTGCTCTTTTTTCGTAAGTAATTTATTATAATCTTCCATAAGCTCGACTCCCCTTTCGGCCGAATCATTCACGACTTTCAATTTATTTACTAATTTCAAGCCTTTCAAAAACCTTTAATTTTTATGCCACCTCAATGGATCTGTTCTAAGGAAGTCAACTTTCAAGTCAGATCTTTCGAAAAATCATCTAGTTTCAATTAAAACGAATTGTTCAATTAGGTTGTTAATAGTTTCTTGGATTATTTCGATTTCTAATCGTATCCTCCTGTTATTTTCCTTTGAAGATTCTGTCTCGTGATTCAAAGCATTTACAATTTTCATTTTTTATTCACATGACAAATGTGGATTAAAGAAAGCTAATGGAATAACTTCAGTGTTCAAATACCATAAATAATTTCTTAGTTATGTTTAAAACAACGCGGGAGATGCTACGATCGATAACTTGATATTCAAAAAAGTTTTGAAAGAACCTTTAAATTCAGATACGGTGCTTTTGCAGTGTAAGGCTTACAAAACCATGCTTCAACATACACACTGAACAGAAAAATAGAAATATCACGGATCACGTTCTCATCTTGTGATGGTAATATAAATTCACCACGAACAGAAAGATTTTCAAGCAATAAATATTTTTTGACATCAACCTCTCATGATGGATGTCTCCTGGAACAGAGAAGGATATTCCACGAGATAGAGTTTCTCCAAGGAAAATTTCTGTTAATTCAAGAAATTCCCTTAATCCTCTTTAGACTGCTGTTCCCTCAAAGAATATCTAACAAATGCAAAAATTCAAGATACATAGCCTTGATTCAAGCGTCTCTTGACTTTTCACTTTCAGTCCCTGGTCGGGATTTATGAACATTGATTCCAGATCAAGAGTTTTGAAATCTTTTAAAGATTAAAACAGTCGGACCTGTAGTGTTACCCAATCTTTTCCTCGAAAATGGGTCTAAGAATGATTTCCTATAAGGGATATTTACAAGGTAAATAGAGGAGATCTTTTTCTAAAATATCTTCTATCAAAACGTAGGTAATTCTAAAACCTCCAATATTCGTTGTTGTCATATCGAAAACCAATGCTTTAATATATTTCTTGAATTTCCATATGCTTGCTCCTTTCCAGTTCCAGATTGTAAAATTTTGGGACTCGGTATCGCCATTCGAAAGAATCAAAGGAAGTCTATGCACAGTCTCTTTACCTGTTAGTAGTAATTTACCATCGCAATGCATGACAGCAGCTTCCAATGTAGTGTCCTTGAAGTGCTTCTTAATCACATTTGCCCTTTCTTAGGGTTTTTTTTTTTCTTCTAAAAATGTAAATACCTGCTGATAGCAAAATCATCGACATCATAACCCAATGCCTCGATTGTATCAATCAGAATATAAATGATATCTCTATCACTAATTTCACCTTTATCTAAGGCCTCAGCAAGCTTAGTAGTCATTAGTTTTCGCCGTCCTCTCTTACTTTTTGTTTCTCGTGATACTTCCGTATCTTGTGGGAGATATTTCGAGCACAGTGTTAGTGAATATTCCTACAACTGGTACTATAATGGAATCCGATTTTAAACTGCTGCTTAAGGATGACGACGAATTTAATTCAGCAGTTTTCTATGTAAAAAAAAGGAAAGCGATTTAGTGATGCGACATAAAATTAAGCAACATAAATGTTCAAAATATATCATTAATGAATTATTGTATTTTTTAAAACATTACTTTCGTACAGTAATAGTTCATGTTCACGATCACTTCGCTCTTTTCTCAATAAGGCTGTCTGCTCTCGTTCCGTACTTCTTCTTTCTCTCAAGTTTCTCGTAACCAATTCCGTACATGAATCCCTGCCGTCCTTTTAACCTTCGATTAATCAAAAACTGCTTATACTCTTCAATAGTAATCATGTTAAAAAAGTTTGCATGTGTAATTTCAATCAGATTCTCGAATTTCATTTCAAAATCTGCTCCTTTTTTCGTATGAGCTTCCGATGATCTACCAGGGTGTTTTTGTATTTGTCTTAATTCTTTGTACAAAGCTTCTAATTTTGGGATGCAGTTTCTCATCGCTTGTGTTGGTATTCGTTCTTTTTCCCAAAATAAGCACCACTTCATGCAAAGCTAGTCTGGCACTTTCACATAAAGTTAACCAACACACAAAGATTGAAAAATAATGTACTTAATTAAGACTTGTTAATTTGATGACAATTTACGTCCAGTTATTATATCATGCGAGTAATATCCGAGTAAATATATTTTCTCACGTGAACGAACTGATGAAATTGTGTCATGAAAATGTGTTGAAACTCGTCCGAATTCCAAGAAAAAACTGCTGTCATTGAGACAAACATCTGCCGTTTCTGTCCCTTTATCGAAAGCTACTGGAAGCTGAACTCTCCCATTCGCAAACGGGCATGACGTCACTCTGGGATAAAACTCGGTTAGTTTTGCACTCTTATTTGTATTATTATTAGATTAGTTTTCTATTATTTTTATATAATTGTTGTCATCGTTGAATTATTGCATATAATTTATATTTCACTTGATAAACAAATATCATTGATTTTTTTCTATGTTTCCTGTGATTTTATGATTTTAAGGCCAGGGAACCTTTGTCAGATTGAACTGCAATTTTACACTGAATATCTTCTCATAAAATGAAACCAAAGAAGGAAAGAGCGAAAAAAAAAAAAAATTAAATAATTTTTTATATATATATATATATATATATATATATATATATATATATATATATATATATATATATATATACTACGTAACATGTAATAATATAATATATATATAGCATAGCCAGCAACAGCATAGCTATCTGCTATACTACTTACTATGACCCATATATATAATAATATGTATATATATACGCTTGCGCTATTAACAGCATAATATAGTAATATAATAATCCCATCATATCATATATATCATATATATATAACCAGTAATAATATAATATATATGAAATAATATATAATAACATATATACAGCAACTAACTATGTATAAGTAGGAGCCTTTTCACCAGCAATATTTATGATAATAATATAAAGCTAAATAATCTATTTTATAATTTTTATACAACATTTTAATTTCAGGAATAACATATATACATATATATATATATATAATAATACAATAATAATATGTATATATATATATATATATGTATATATATATATATAATTCAAAGGAAACAATATATATATGTATTCAGAATGATTTAGCATATAATATGTATGTAATGTAATATATCAACAACCTTAATATGTATATAATAATAATTATATATCTATGTTCAAAAGAATCGGATATAAATAATAATATATATATATGTAATAATAATATAACATAATAATAATATAATACATATATACATATAATAATAATATATATATATATATATATATATATATATATATATATATATTATATAACCAATAATAATAATAATAATAATAATAATAACTAACAATAATAACAATAATAATAATAGCAGCAATAATAATAATAACAACAATATAATATATATATTAACATATAATAAATACTCATATAATACATATATATTTATATATATATCATATGTAATAACTTTTAATAATAACCAATAACTCTTTAACAACCAACGTAATAACAACCTTAACCATGTATAACAATAACTTGCAGCTATATATATAATATATATATATCTTCTTATTTATATATATATATATTCATCTTTATTATAATAATAATATGTATAATATGTATTATATATATATATTATCTAATAACATAATATATGTATGTATATATATATATATAATAATAATAATATATATGTAAAACTAATAAATAATATATATATATGTATGTAATAATAGTAATATATTTAATATGCATATCATACATCATATATCATATATGTATAATATATGATACTATCTTCTTTATATACATAATATATATATATATTATATATATAACATCTTATACATATATATAATATATATATATATAACAATATAATATATACTATATTTTATATAGCATATATATATATATATATCTTTATAACATAACAATATCTTTATTTTAATATGCTGCTGCTATACTATATGCTGCTATATATATATATATATATATATATGCTGTAACATAATAACACCTTTATATATATATACCATCTCCTTTGGCGGACAACATCATGCAGGTGTCCAGCCTGTTCTATCCCTCGTTCTTAATAATTTTGGTGTTTAAATAATGCATAATCGCAATTTTGTTATTTAGATCTTAAACAAAAACCATATAGTGGGAAGGTAAAAATTACTGCCTTCTCCGGGATTGAACCGTGAGAGACCTGAGGACAATACATTCGATGCTTTATCCACTGAGCTATCCCCAACCCAAAAGTTGGGTTCTAAGAACAGTTTTAAAGCAATTGAGCTCCCTTCAAGGCGACATCACCACCTATCCAGTCTGTCCTATCCCACGTTCTTAATAATTTGTAGATTATTAAATAATGCGGGAAGATAGCTCAGTGCTAAGTATATTGTCCTCAGTCGCAGCACACGGTGGTTCAATCCCGGAAGCAGTGCAATTACCTTCCCACTTATATGTTCTTTGTTGCGTCATCACGATTGTACAGTATTGCTAGGCTGAGATGAAGCTGAACCTGTGATGTCACTGCTGAAAGAACTCATTGCTTTAAACTGTTCTTGAACCCAACTTTTTGGGTTGGGGGATAGCTCAGTGGTAAAGCATCAGTGATCCTCAGTCATAACCACACTGATGGTTGCAATTCAGAAGAAGACTGATAATTTCTTTACCTTTCACTATATGTTCTTTTATTAAGATCTAAATAATAAAATTGCGATTATGCAAACTTTAACACCTATATATATATATATATATATATGTATATATATAACTAACTAACATATATAATATATATATATATATAACCTTAATAATATATATATATCTTTTGCAATGACAACATATGTATATATATATATATACTGATATATATATAGGGAGAGTAGAGAGTGGACATAGTACAGGTGGAATTCAGAAAACCTGGAATACATGGAAAAAAATCTATGATAGATCTAATGATATGCAATGATAAGATGGTGTTAATGGATGTAAAAAGTATACCATAGGTCCCTCTCAATTCGGACCATAGACTTGTGGTGGGAAGATAAGATGGAGATAAAGAAAGAAATCGACGAAAGTAACCAGAGTACGATACTCTTTTGAAAGCTTAAAGGATGAAAACACGAGAAGATTTTAACAACAAATTGGTTAGAAAAAATGAAGAAATCTCAGGATTTGTGGAACGAACAGAGGAAGGTTCGAGAAGTTTTAGAGAAGGTGTGGAGCAGGTGACACGAAAAGTAATTGGAACAAAAATATAAGTACTGGAAGAAGGAAAAAGACGGTTTGATGGAATGGGGAAGTTTGAGAAGTAGTAAGAAAAAAAAAACAAGAAAATACTGTTTATGGATGAAGATAGCAAAAGAAAGTAGACAAGCTTATGTTCTGGCGAGAAATCGAGTAGACGAAAGAGACGAAACATCGACTTGTCATGGGAAAGGATAGGAGGAGAATTGGGTTATTCGGTCATATATTCATAATGAATTTCTTAAAGGTATATTCGTGTTGAATTCCTTAATAGTATATTCGGTGATATATTTGTATGGATTGCTTAAGAGTGATAACTTACAGGTAACAGGCAATGGCGTGTAATGATAAAAAGTCCTTTTGGAAATGTTTTTAAAATTTTGCATATCCCCCGTATCTATAAAAGAAAAAAAAACAATTAATTTCCCACACAAACAAGTTTGAACAAATATTTATTTAAGATTTTTAAGTACATTTCGTGTACGGTATGATAATTTTTTTTGGGTAGTTTTTTATTATTATTTCTTCATTAAGAGTTTTTCTCCAGTTTTTTTTCTCTTCTATTTTCTCTTTTAAAATGTCATTATTTATCTGTATATTAGGATTGACCTAGCATCGGAGTTTTCCTCATTGGATAGCATCGCACTGCAACACTGAAATTGTGTGCTGCATCTCACTGCACCTCACCGATGCTTCGGCAAGAAATACTATATATCTTATTTTGTCAGTTTATATCAATAGCATCATCTACATTAAATATTTCTCCTCCATCTTAAGAATCTTTACAACAATAATTAACATATTCGTATTACCCTTTTTAACAACATATTTCTCAAATAATAAGACTTCTATCTTGCAACTCTGAGTAATATTGTGAAACTCATTTAAATACTTCAATATTTAAAACTCAAAAACAAATGACGATAAGTTTATTTTAACTATATCTATTAAAAACAATTTGGAGACATTTTATGTAGGAATATTTTTTCTGCTCAACATGCAAATAATCTTGATTTTGCAAATAGAAATTTATGGGAAATAAAATATAATCTTCTTATCATTTAAATTTAAAAGTATTTCGTCCAAATAAAAAGGACAAATTTCATAATTTATCCAAAACGAGTTAAATGTAAAAACTAGTAAGTCTTTCAAATGTCAAATGTCTTTCAATGTCTAAAGTCTTTCAAATGTCAAATGTCTTTCAATGTCTAAAGTCTTTCAAATGTCAAATGTCTTTCAATGTCTAAAGTCTTTCAAATGTCAAATGTCTTTCAATGTCTAAAGTCTTTCAAATGTCAAATGTCTTTCAATGTCTAAAGTCTTTCAAATGTCAAATGTCTTTCAATGTCTAAAGTCTTTCAAATGTCAAATGTCTTTCAATGTCTAAAGTCTTTCAAATGTCAAATGTCTTTCAATGTCTAAAGTCTTTCAAATGTCAAATGTCTTTCAATGTCAAAAGTCTTTCAAATGTCAAATGTCTTTCAATGTCTAAAGTCTTTCAAATGTCAAATGTCTTTCAATGTCTAAAGTCTTTCAAATGTCAAATGTATTTCAATGTCTAAAGTCTTTCAAATGTCAAATGTCTTTCAATGTCTAAAGTCTTTCAAATGTCAAATGTCTTTCAATGTCTAAAGTCTTTCAAATGTCAAATGTCTTTCAATGTATAAAGTCTTTCAAATGTCAAATGTCTTTCAATGTCTAAAGTCTTTCAAATGTCAAATGTCTTTCAATGCCTAAAGTCTTTCAAATGTCAAATGTCTTTCAATGTATAAATTCGTTCAGATGTCAAATGTCTTTCAATGTCTAAAGTCTTTCAAATGTCAAATGTCTTTCAATGTCTAAAGTCTTTCAAATGTCAAATGTCTTTCAATGTCTAAAGTCTTTCAAATGTCAAATGTCTTTCAATGTCTAAAGTCTTTCAAATGTCAAATGTCTTTCAATTTCTAAAGTCTTTCAAATGTCAAATGTCTTTCAATGTCAAAAGTCTTTCAAATGTCAAATGTCTTTCAATGTCTAAAGTCTTTCAAATGTCAAATGTCTTTCAATGTCTAAAGTCTTTAAAATGTCAAATGTCTTTCAATGTCTAAAGTCTTTCAAATGCAAAGAAATTACCAAACTTAAAGCTTCGTCGCTTATCCTTTTAGATTCAGTAATTAGCAAGGAAAAAATATTTAAAAAAATTATTACTAAAGGAGCAATACAACTTACACATCAAATGTCTAATGAAAGGAATATATTACTTACAAATTGACAATGATTATATAATATATGGCTATAGAGAGTTCCTTTAATCTCTTCTATTTCTTTTTCAGATATCAAAAATTTTCAGAGAAAATAATTATTTTTTTTTATGAATGAAAATTCAAAATGTTAATGAAAATTTTTACCTCTTCCTTCTTGTAGGGAGAAATTGGTCTGGAGGCATATTTTTGAAGCTGATTCAAGGCTTTGTTTTGCTTTAAAAATAAGAATAATATAATTTATTACACACTATATATAATAATAATATATATATAATAATAATATTAATATTTCAATAAGAATAACATATATATATATAAATATACATACAAAATATATATATATATATATATAATAAATGCAGTACAAATAAATATAGATTATTGATATACTTTTCACAAATTTATAAATAAGAAAATTTCGTATATATATAAATGCAGTATATATAAATATATATTATTTATATATTCATATATAGTAATAATAACAATAATATACCAACTAATGTTTAAATAGCAGAGAGATATATATATAATGATAATGTGTGTGTGTGTGTGTGTGTGTGTGTGTGTGTGTGTGTGTGTGTGTGTGAAAACACAAATACGGTCAGGAAATAAATAGGGCGTAGAGTTTGAACATGAAAATTGATAATATGATATACTTTTCACAAATTGGTTAAAATTTAGATTAAGAAAATTTCGTAAATACTATTTACCTTTTGCGTAATCATATCTGCTGTACAGAATATTAAAAAAATTAATAGAAGGGACATAAACATCATTTTACGATTTAATTCAAAAGCAGATTCTATTGCAGCACGCATCATTTCCGATGTAAATAATGTTAAATTCAGACCATTTATAATTGACACTGGATTTTCAAAATAAGTGAATAATTCCTCAATAATTTCTTGGATTGAATATAAAATGTTGTAATATTTTCTCAGTTGTTTTAGAATCTCTTCGTCATTTTTCTTTCCTTTCCAATCATCTTCAATGATTTCGGTTATTTTTATCATTATCACATCAAAATAAGAACAAATTTGTTCAAGGTAACTAATAAATATGAATATAAAACATGTAATTTCAGGAAATGAATGTAAAATAGCAATAAAATGAAACATATTCCAGGAGATGAAAGAGAAATTATTTCCAGATGTTGAGGTAATGTAAACACAATAAAAATTAAACACAGTAGCAGTCATTGATAAAAGTAGAAGTATTGGATTTTTCTTAGGGTATGAAAGACTCTTGCAACAAAAGTGAAGCTTCTTCAAAGTACTTTCAAAGTCTTTAGAATATTTTCGAGCATACAAAAATAGGAAAAGAGAAACACCACTCACAATGATGCCAGATAAATTGGTGACTGTCCTTAAAATGTTAATAACAGAGTTATTTGAATTACTAAAGAAATATTGCCCAGAAAATAATTTCACTGAATATATAATACAGACTACAAAATAGATGGAAATAACGAAAACCAAAATCGAGTAGTAATAAACTCTGGAGATAAAAACAATCCATTGAGAATTTCGCCATTTTGACAATGGAAGTTTTCTTATGGCAAGAACAACAGCAATTATTAAATTCAATCGTAGTCCTAAGTGTAACGAATTTCTAAAACCTTCAATCATTTTGCTGTCCTCTATCACAATAGCTTTTTAATCATTACCAGCAAGCAATAGGCCAAGCTCACTATGAAAATCAATATTATTTTTTAGCCAAAAAAATGCTAAGCAATCCAAGCTCACTAAAAATCAATACAGATATTTCTCTCATTTAATTTAAACCAAGTAAATTTCAAAGAAGGATTTGTTACACAAATTAGGGGAAAATCGTACTTTAAAAAAGGAGTTTTTCTAAATTTGTAATGGTGAAATTTAAGAAAAATCGTTTGCTAATTAGAAAGTTATTTTTATTTATTAACTTATATTTTCTCACAAAAACTGAATCGGTACAGTCCCTGGAGCTAAAAATAACAAAATTTATTGAAATTTAAGTAAAAAAAGAAACGTCAGATTTTTCGGTTTAACTTTTAAAACTATTAATAAAAATTCACCTTTTTCTGCTTTTTTGAAAAGAAAAGTAGAATTATCAATAGAATAAACACAACTATTTTTTTCCAAAAAATTTCTGAACAACAGGGAAGGCTTAGAGAAAACGTAATTGTTAAAGAATTTAACACAAATTAATTTTCAAAATGTTTGAAAAATTAAGAAAAAATCGTACTTCTTAATAGTTCTAAAATTTGATGTAATGTGGAAAATTTAAAAAAAAAAGCCGTTAAATTTAAGAACTTAAAATTTTAAATGGGGCACGTTTGGTGAATGCATTAATTTAAAATTTATTGGGTATATAGATAGAATGTTTTAGAAATCTTTTAAGATTTTCAAGTAATTATAAAGTAATTATAATTTAGGGACCACCTTGAAAAAGACTAAGTTAATAAAAATTTACTTTTTTTCTGCTTTTTGAAATAGCATTTCAATGAACACACCGATATTTTTTCAAAAAAATGCTTAAAAAATAAACCGTTTTAAAAAACTTTCAATTTTAAGATTTACAATAATTTTCACAAATGTTTAAAATTTAGGAAATTCGTGAAGACTTTTTTCAAGAAGGCTTTCTAAAATTGGTTATAATGGGGAAAATTTAAGAGAAAAAAAGCGGATTTTTTAAAGAAGTTTTAAATTTTTTTTATAAAAACCAGGGTTTTTCAACAGACTATTGGAAATTAATAGTATACTACAAACAACAACAGGAAAAAATTTCATTTAAAAAAAAAACGTTTCAAATTTTAATTACAGTAAAAGACAATTAGTTAAAAATATTCTCTTTTTCTGCTTTTTTGAAATAAAAATTTGGCAGATTCAAGTGAAACACGATTATTTTTCAAAAAGGCTGAAACAAAATACGTTAAAAAAAAAAAAAACCTCAATTTTAAGATTTAACCCGTAAACCAATAATTTCAAAATGGTTGAAAATTCTTAGGAAAAAAAAATCGTTAATTTTTTAAAGAAGGTTTTAAAATTTGTAATGTTGCCATTTTTAAAAAAATAAGCGTAATTTTAAAAGTTAGTAAAATTTTTTTTGATTAAAAACAGGCGTTTTTGTCTTCAATATTTTAATTGACAAATATTTTGGGTATAACTTAAAAAAAAACAAATACTTGGGAAAAAATTTTCATTCAAAAAATAAAACGGGTCCGAATTTAAAGAAGCATTTTCTGAAAAAACTATTTAATAAATTCACTTTTTTGCAATTTTTAAAAAATTTTGGCACATTTTTTCCAATGAAAAACACAATATTTTTTTTTCCAAAAGTGCTGGGAAAACAATTAAACCGTTGAAAAACTCATGTTTAAAAATTTTTTACCAAAAAATTAATTCAAAATGGTATTGAAATTTAGAGGAAAAAACTGGCCGAGGTGAACAGTTTAAAATTGTGAATGTTGAAAATCCAGAATAAGCCAAATTTTTAGAAGCTTTATAATTTTTTATGTTAAAAAAACAGGTTTTAGCCACCAAAGAGAAATGGCCATTTCGGTATATATAAAAAAGCAACAAAATATTTGAAAAATTTTCATAAAAAAAAAACGTTGCAATTTCTGACCAAGGACAAACCTTAAAAAAACAATTAATTAAATTCCCTTTTCTGCTTTTTGGGAAATTGGCATTTTCAATTGGGGGAAAACAATCTAAATGCACTAAAAATCGTATTACCGTTTTAAACAACTTCAATTTAAGATTTTACCAAAAATAAATTTCAAAATTGTTTGGAAAAATTTAGGGTTGGAAAAAATCGTACTTTTTAAGGGTTCTTCTCAAAAATTTGTTTTAATGTGAAAATTAAAGAAAAAAAGTTGTTAATTTATAAAGTATAATTTTTATTAAAAACAGGTTTTCCCTAAAAACTGAAATGGGAAATATTTTGGGTATATTTTAAAGAAGCAAAAATATTTGAATTTCATTAAAAAAAAACGTTCATTTAAAAAAAAAATAAAAACATAATTGAAATAAAATTCCGCTTTTCTTGCTTTTAAAAACTGGCAGTTCAATGAAAAACACATGTATTTTTTCAAAATTGCTTGGATCAGACAACCTTAAAAAACCTCAATTTAAAGATTTTACCAAATTTAGATTTCAAGATGTTGAAATTTTAGGAAAAAATCGTTTATCCTTTTAAAAGAATTGAAATAATTTTGTAAATGTGAAAAATTTAAGAAAAAAAGGAAGATTAAAATTTAGGAATTATAATTTTTTTTATTAAAAACATTTTCACAAAACCCCTATGAAAAAAATATTTTGGTATATTTAAAAAAACAAGAAACTAATCTGTGTAGAAATTTCATTAAAAAACACGTCGAATTTTTTTTAACACCAGATAAAGATCGCTTACATAACTAAAAAATCAGCTTGTCTTGCTGCTGAAGTAAAATAATTAAGCATTGATTTAAATTGACAAAACATTATTTTTTTTACCAAACAAATGCTGAGAAAAATTAAGAGTAGGACATAATTTCTCAATTTTTTAAGATTTCAAAACAAAAAATTAATTTTCAAATTGGGTGAACAATATTTACAGAACAAATCGTTACTCTTTTAAAGGACGTTCTTAAATTCTGTGAAGTGTGGAAAAACTTTAAGAAAAAAGAGGCGGAATTTTTACAGAAAGTTTTTAATGTGTTTGTTTTTGCAAATTTGACATCAGATTTTATATCAATAGCATTATAAGAAGCTTGCAAAAGAGATATCGTTTTGGTTATATAAAAAACAAAATATTTGGAAATTTTCATTTAAAAGAATAAACTTCAATTTAAGTGACACCTTCCAAAAGTAAAAACAACAAGTTTTCAACACATGCTTGCTGGTGGTATTTGGAAATAAACTATTCCGCCATTTTCGAAATTGTGGCAAAGACAAACACCTTAAGTCAATGCTTTTTTGCCCAAAGATATTGTATTGATTGAGAAAAATTTACCTCCGTTAAAAAAACAAACACTCAATTTTAAAAGATTAACCAACTGTCTTAATTTTTCCAAAAATGGGGTTGGATCAAATTAGGCGAACTATATCGCTTGACTTCTTCAAAGAGTTCTAAAGGTCTGGTAATGTGAACAAATTAGAGGAGAGAAAACAGCGTAAAATTTTAAATATATATTACAATGTTTTTATTAAAAAACAGGTTTTTACTTACGATTCTGTGAGATGATCACGAGAAAAGAAAAACCGAAGAATATTAAAAATTGGCTTTCGGAGCGACAACAACGAGTCGTTGTGAACAACAACATCTCTTGAACAAAACTATTAATAAATTCCACTTATTTCTGTTTTTGAAATGGCCCATTTCAGATGAAACAAGCACCCACATTTATTTTTGTCCCAACATTTGCTGAGACAGAGTGAGGTGGTAAAGTTACTACAAATCTTTTAAGAGACATTAGGAAAAATTTAATTTCAAAATGTTAAAATTTAGGGAAGAAAAAAATCGTTTCCGTACTTTTGAACTCTCATTTTCTGAAACATCTGTTTCAATTGTGAAAATTTAAGCAAAAGAAGCGAGTAATTTTTAAGAAAGTTTATAACTTTTTTTATTTATCAGAACCCAGTGTTTTCAACAAAAATAATTGGGGACAATTATGTTATATTTATAAGGACATTATAATGAAAATTTCATTGAGAAAAAAAAAAACGTCCCAAACCTGTGACGATCAATTAAAACATTAATTTGAAATTCCGGGGGCTTTCTTGCTTTTCGAAATTTGCATTTCCCAATGAGAACACGCATGTAGTCTGTTTCGAAATCCTGCTGGAAAATACCGGTTAAAAACTGGAAATTTTAAAGATCTCACCAAAAATAATTTCAAATGTTGAAATTTAGGAACCGAATCTACTGAAAGTTTTCAAAATACCTTCTTTGCTTATGGTGAAAAATTTAAGAAAAGCGTTATTTTATGCCACGTAGTATTAAATTTTATTTTAAAAAACAGGGGTTTTTCACAAGAACTTGGGGAATAATTTGATATTAAAAAAGAGAAAAACAAACATATAGCTATGGAACAGCAAACACAACAGGCGTTTTAATGAGCACCGTGAAAAACATATCTAAACTAAGATTCCCGCTTTCTGCTAATTTTGACAATCTGCATTCAAATGAAAACCCAAACATATCTTTTTTTTTTCTGGGGAAAAATCCCGGTTTAAAAAAACATGAACTTTCCCGCAAATTTTTTGAGGGATAGGGGATAAACAAAAATAATTTTCTTCAAAAAATGTTGAAATTTAGGAAAAAAAATCTTAAAAGTTTCTAAAGAGTTCTAAAATATTGGGAGGAATAGTTGATAAATGTTAACGAAATAAAAACGTTTTTTCAATTAACGCGAACGGTTTTAGTAGCAATTCAGGTTTTACCAGAAAAATTTTTTAGCCAATATTGGTAGATAAAAAAAAATGGATACCAGCTTCGGAATGGAAAGAAACCTTCCCCCCTTTGATTCGACTTTAAAACTACAAATAGAATCGCTCTGGCAAAATTGTGGCCACCGTACGGATTTCCCAAAAATTATTTTATTTCAAGAATTAATAATTGTGGATTTCTCAGAGAAAGTAAAATTGTAAGAATACCCAAAAATTACTATTTGCAAAAATGTGCAGCTGAGTGTTGAAAATTTAAGCAAATTCCAATACTGAAGATTTTTTATAAGATTGTTCTTGTTACATTAAAAATTTTTGGAAGCAGTTAAGAAAGCACAAAGCTTATGTTTCTAGTTAAAATTTATAAAAAACAAGGATTATAATCAACTAAGAAAATATAATTTAGTATAAAAAATATTTGTTGGAAAATTTCATTAAAAAAAAACGTTCAATTAAGAGACCACCTAAAAAAAACCCCAATTTAATATCAAAAATTTCTCTTTTCTATTGTGAACTATATTTTTCAAAATAAAAAACACACATTTCAAATACCTTTTATTGATAGCGCATCTATCGAAAACGTGCTAAACTTCCATTATTTTAAACGATTTTTGCTTAATTAAGCTTTGAAATGAAGAAACAATGGAACAAAATATTCAAAATATTAAGATTGTTTCTTGATAAAAATATTACTTTAATATTTTCACTTGAAGAAGAAAAAAAAAGAAATCTCTCGGAGAAAGTTAATAAAATTTTTATATTAAAAAAAAACAAGGTATTTTCTACCCAAAACATAAGAAATAGATTTGAAATTAATTCAAAAACAACCAATTATTAAATTTCATTAAAACTACAATTTAAAAGGAGAAAAAATATTTAAACTATAATTTTAAAAGATTCAACATCTTTCTAGGGCCTAATTTTTTAAAAATTAGCTTTTTCCTGAAAAAAACAGAATATAATGTTCTTCATAACTGCTCCATATGACCGGCTAAAAAAAAACCTTCGTCTAATCCTTTAGGATTTAAAACAATTAATTTTACAAAAATATGTTGAAAATTAGGGAAAACAAACTAAACTCAGAAAAATGAGTATTCTTTTGAACTTTCATTTGAATGAAAATAATTAATGAAAAGAGAGACAAACTTTGGCCAGTTTGGACGTTTTTATAACTTAAAAAAAACAGTTTTTACTTACCAAATAATATGGGGAAATTTTAGGTATATTCAAAAAATAACAATGATTTTTGTAAAAAATTTATCATTGATAAAAAACGGACAAATTAAGGATACACCATAAAAAAAACAAAATTAATGTTAAAAAGATATCTCACTTCTTATTCTGCTCTGCCTGGATTACTTGCGCACATTTTCCAATGGAAACACTTATCGAAATTATTTTTTTTTCCAAATGCTAGAAAAAATAACCGTTTTTTAAAAATAATCTTCATTTATATTTAACCAAAAAAATCAAATTTATAATAATTAAATGTGAAATAAACAATTATGGGAAAAATCGTACTATTCTGGGGCTTCATAAAATTATATGAAAACTACGAAAAAATTTATGGAATTAAAACATTTTTAAATTTTAAGTAAATTCTAATTAAGATTATTTATTAAAAAAAAACAAGAGAATATTGTTAACCACAAATATTTGGAAGGTAATAATGTATCTGGTATTAAATACAAAGCTGAGGGAATAGAATGCATCATCATTCACAAAAACGTTTCCCAATGTTTGTTAAAACTTAAAAACTATTTAAAACAATTAAATTTATTGCTTGAAATATTATGTTGTTTGAAAATCGTAGTATTTCAAAGGATGAAAAAAAACAACTAATTATATTATTTGCTTTCTAAATGCTTGAAAAAAAATAATAAAAAATTCTCTTTTTAAAGATCTTTTACTCAAAATATATAATTTTAAAAATTATTTGATACTACTGAAATATTACGGAAAAAAAAGAGATGTCAAGAATTGTAAGTTAGATAAATGTAATACGTGGGGAAATTAAAATATTAAAGGGAAAAAAAAAAATGATAAATTTTTAGAAGTATAATTTAAATTTTTTTTATTAAAATAAAGGTTTATTTTAAATGTGCTAATAAAAATATTTGTATAAAACAAAAATTTGAAAATTATCATAAAAAAAACACGTCAATTTAAGACAACCTTAAAAACTATTCAATAAATATCCCGCTTCTTATCTAACTTTTTGAAAATTGAGGCAATCGGTTCAATGATAAAACAACAACGATTTTTGTGTTTTTCCAAATGCTGAAAAATAATTTTCGCCGTAAAAAAAAACTGTTTTATTTTTTTAAAGATATTTACCAAAAAAATACTTTATCAAACGGATTCTTAAAAATTTTAAAAAAAAGTAATTCCGTAGCTTTCTAGAGGAGTTTAAAAATTTATGTATAACGTTGTGGAAAAATTTTAAAGGCAAAAAAAAGAGTTAAATTTGATAGAAAGTTTAAAAAATTTTTTTGATTAAAAAACCAGTCGGTATTTCTCACAAAACTCATGAATTTTTATTTGCTCATATAACAAAACAAATATTCCGCAATCACATAACAGTACAATCAATAAATGAAAGGAGTTCTTCGGACAACCTAAAAAAATAAAAAAACAAATTAATAAAAATTCTATTTCTTTCTTGCTTTTTAGAATTATATTTCTTATTTAGAAAACAAGCACATTATTATTTTACCAAAAAATGGCTTGAAAATAACTATACCGTTAAAAATAAACATACAATATATATAAGATTTAAACCCAAAATAAATTCCAAAAATGTCAGAAGAAATTTTAGGGAAAAAAAATGTATACCTCTTTTAAAGGAAGTCCTAAACAATCATGATAGTAAATGTGAAAAATTTCCCAAGAAACGAAGAAGATGTAATTTTTTAGTAAAAGTTAAATAAATATTTTAATTAAAAAACAAAGCGTTTTGCTCACAAAACTTAGATGGAAATTTAATCTGAGTATTATAATAAAAAGCAAAAAATTTATTGAGAAAAGTTTTTCCATAAAAATTGGTTTCAATTAAGCAAACCGTAAAAAAACTATTTAAAAGTAAAATTTCGCCTTTTTCTTACTTGTTCGGAACACATTTTTCATTTTCAACTAAATGAAAATGCACACATTTATTTTTTCTCAAATTTGACTTGAGAACATTTACCGTTACCAAAAAAGCTGGACAATTTATAAGATTTCACCAAAATTAAATTTTCCCCAATGTTTGAACAAATTTAAGGGGAAAAAATATCGGTTAACTTTAAGAGTTCCGAATTTAATGGTCAGAAATAGTGACAAAAATTTAAAGAAAAAAAAGACTCATATTTTTTGAAAGTTAAAACTTTTTATATACAAAACAGGGGGTTTTCTTCAGAGCGATTGAAAAATATTTGGCTATTATCAAAAAGAAACCAACATATTGAACAAATTATTCATTGACCAAAAAACAGATCAAATTTAAAATGAAAAAACACTACCTAAAAAACAATTAATAAATTTCCCGCTTTTCTGCTTTTTTGGGGGAAATATTGCACTGTTTCAAATTGAAACAACATTTATTATTTTTTTTTCAAAAATTTGCTGAAAAAAATCCCGTTTAAAAAAAACTCCAATTTTAAAAACTTTAAACCCAAAATAATTTCCCACCTATTGTTTAAGTCAGAACAAACTTAACAGGAAAAATGTGTAGAAAGTATATATATATATAAG
>JABUQX010139022.1:40000-47158 GCA_015478945.1 Trachelipus rathkii | reverse complement strand
AGCTTGGTTCCAAAAAATATTAACTTTATCAATGACTAGTTTTGCACTCTGAGTACTGGCCACAAAGTAAATCTATGCATATATATATATTATTATTATATTAGATGATATATAATATAATATAGTTATACGTATACTATATATATATAATATATATATATATACATAATACTACTAAGCCCTGTTCTCGTTATTAGTCCTGTCATATGTATCTAAAAACATAATGCTACAAGTAAACACGGTAATACATTGCTGGTAATTGTGGTCCATAAGTCTGCCTGGTAAAAGTAAAAAAAAAAAAAAAAAAATAAAATTAAAACATATAATTATATTACTCAAAAACTTACAATAGCTACAGAAAAATGGAATACATTTTTGAATTCATGTTAAAATATTAGCAGTAAATGTAAAAAAAAAAAAAAAATATAACAACATTATTGTTAATAATTATTTGGTATTTGGGTTAGAAGGCCTATTGAGACCTTTTATTGGTTCTCGTTAAATATAATATAGACTTTCTATTAAATTGCTCTTTTATACGTGACACTAGGGCTCGAGCCGACGGGACATACGGGTGGAGTTAATCCATACCCCGGCCTCGTGGAGGGGCGGAGGAACCCTCGCGACACCCAAAACCAAAGAGCGGGATCCTCTCTGAGACTCTCCCTCGTGAAGAGGGTGAATTAGTCCAGCCGTATTCCCGGTGTGACAAGTCGACGGAGATCTCTCTGACTCTTGCCATCGATTCGCGGACTCAACACATTTGGTATTCTTAGTAAAAAAAAAAAAAAGCACAAACCATAAATAGACAGTCTGAATTACTTAACGAGTACCAATTACAAAGGGTCTCTAAATAGTGCCCTCCTTATATGTTATAATTCATTAAACGAATATTTTATACTTTGTTTTTTAGCAGTTTTCTTGATGGATTTACCAGGATTCCATAAATGTATTCCTTTTCTCTGTAGCTATGGTAGTTTTTATATATATAATTATATCTTTTTTTTCTTTTTCTCTCTTTTTTTTTTTTTTTTTTTTTTTTTTTTACATTATCCAGGCAACTTTACCAGGCCATCCAGCAACCTGTCATGTCAAACGTTACTGTAGCTATTAATATTCTTATGATACATTATGACGGCTATATATATATGATACCTATATATATAATAACGTATCATATAATATTATATAAGAACTATTTGTATACTATATATACTATCCCTATACTATATATAATTACTATATATAAATAATAATATAACACCTATATATATTATACTATTATATATATATATAACTATATAATTATACCGATATATACTATATATATAGTATATATATATATATTATATATATAGTATATATATATGGTGATATTTGGTTTAGAGCGACAATATCATCGATCCATATCTCAAAAAACTACAATAGCTACAGGGGAAAAGGAATACATTGTTGGGATCCTGGCCCAATTTTAGGGCGGAAATGTAAAAAAAAAAAAAAAAAAAAAAAAAATTTAAAAAAAATTCATATCTCAAAAAAACTACAATAGCCTTACAGCGAAAAGGAATACATTTTTGGAATCCTTGTAAAATTTAGGTTAGGGAAAGTCAAAAAAAAATAAATAAATAAATAAATAAAATTAAATTTATTGGCATATTTTTTTTTTTAGGAGCAGAGGACATAATATATATATAATATTGAGTGTGTGTATTACACGGCAATGTAGGGGGTCGAGCCGGACGGGTAACACAGGGGACGATGCTTCCCTAATCCCCGTAAGGGTGATGGGCGGAGCTGAAACTCCCCGCGACACCCAACATACACCGAAAGAGCGGTGTTCCGAGAAGACCCTCCCGAGGGGGAATTAGTCCTACCCGTAGTTCCCCGGAAGGCCTCGAGAGACCGCCGAACTCCGTGGCCATCGGACTGCGGTTATACCTGGGTACTTCTTTAGGTTAAAAGAAAAAAAAGCACCAATAAATAGCAAGTCTCACGTTGATTAACGCCTGGTACCAATCAATAGTGTCTCTAAATAGGCTCATCTAATCGATTGATCTAATAAGTCACCAATCTTATTTTTTACATATTCAATAAAAATACTAGTATCCCAAAAAATTCCTCTTGTTGTGGCTTATATGTTATTTTGAGATATTTTTTTTTTTTTTTTTTTTTTTTTTACATTTCCGCGGCCTAAAATTGGACAGCATTTCCAGCCAATTGTTTCCTTTTCCTTGTGGCTCTTGTAGTTATTTGAATGAGGATGGGATGATGATTAGTTGTCGCTTCATCTAAATCAATCTCTATCACCGACGCACGTATATACTATTATATATATATATATATATATATATATATATATATATACTATATAGTATTAATTATATATAAGTATATATATATATATAATATATATATTATTATTATATATATATATATAATATATATATATATATATAAATAATAAAAACAAAAATGAGCGTATAAATAAAAAATCTCTCAAAATTACAGGTCCCCTGCACGATAACAGAAGACGCACTTGCGATACAATTCCAAAAATAACGTTAGATGGCGCGCTCCCCCCCTCGGAAGAAACTCGCAAAAAAATATTGGTCGGTATACAATAGTCAATTTTATATCAACCTCTGTTATGCTGCTCGCTCTTATGATCAGCAAAAAAGATGATGCAAACTTATTATCAGCACAGGATATATATAAAGTAAATAAACCACTAGTTTATATATAATAAGTATATATATACCATATATACTAAATAATAATATAATATACTAAGTAATATATACTATATATATATATAATATATATTATATATATATCATTACATATAATATATATATTACTACTATACGTATATCGACTGCGAGGAAAATCTTTCAAATATGTGTTTATATTGTAGATATGATACTAGCAATTTACTTAAGATTGTTAATGAGAAAGATATGAAATTTGGAAATATAAAAGTTAATAATAAAACAAAACGCATCATTTGCGTTATGCAGAAAGAATCCGATTTTAGATAACTAACGGATAATATCATTTTAGACTTCAGTAAACAAAAAAATAGCTTTGTGCGGCGCTCGTATATTTATGATTATTTATAGATTCTGTGCATTATACCATAATCAAAATCATCAAACTCCGAAGCACTAGAGTGCAGTCCTAAACCCTAACTCCTCATATAATCCTTCACTTATGGACTCGAAGATATGCTAGTTTTTTCAAGAAACTAATAGTTACATTGACCCTTTAATCTAAAATATTTAATAGTTTGGTAAATTCTTAAGACAACCAAAATTATTATTTGTATCCAATAATAAATGAAGCTAAAAAAAAAAAAAAAAAAAAAAAAATTTATCTGCGCCATGAAACTCATAAGGACTGCATATATAATATATATATAGTATAATATATATATAGTATATATATACTATTTAATTACTATATAAATATATATATATAGTATACTAAATCATATATTATATTATATAACAGTAGCTTTATTATATTACAAGATATAATTTATTATTATAACGGACTCTCTCCCCCACTCATCAAAGTGTAGTAAAATCTATCAGGACGGGGAGAAAAATACAAACAGAGTGAGAAGGCTTTTTACCTAATTAACTTTGCTATTCTCACAGACTGTTTACAAGTGGGCAAAAAAGGATGCCACTGTGACACTATAATATATATATATTAAATTAATAAATATATATATATATATATATATATACTATAACGTATATACTATAATCATATACTCACGTATATATATAATACTATTACGTTATATATATTATATTATATATACTTAATATATGATGAAAAGAGAGTAAGAGTAACCCTTATTGATTAGGCGTGGGCGGGTGGGGTGATGCACACTTGTTGGGCGACGTGAGTGAGAGCTGCAGATGGGGGAGGGTGAAACGAACGTTAAACAAAGAGTGAAATGTCTGAGTGAAGCAGTTTGTGAAAGAGGATCTATCTGATAATTGAGAGGAGATGAGAGAAGAGAGATAGAGAGAGAGAGAATGAGAGCAGAGAGAGAGGAGAGAGCTGCCAATGATAACCTATTAAGTGAGCAAGTCTCCGGTATCATCGCGATTTATTGCAAAAGCTCCTTTTCAATCTGCTCTCTCTCTGCTCTTCTCCTCATCTCCTCCTCTCTCTCTCTCTTCTTCCTAAATGTCTGTGTCACATTAGTTTCTCTCTGAACCGGTGAGTAATAATCTTCACTTCTGAAACTTTAATGTTTCTCAAGCTTTGGTCGCGGATCCCTGGGGCATCACATCTCTCTCCACAAACATTTATAAGCATTCTTGAGGAAGAGTTCTTAAATTATTATTACCTATATATATATATATATATATACTATTTAGTATAGTTATATATATATACGTATATATATTATATTACGTATTAATATATATATATATTATATAATATATATATATATATATAATATATTATATATATATATATTATTATATATTATTTATATATATATTAATTTTATATATATCAGTGGCGATGGCCGTGGCATTTATCCAGCATTCATCGCCTACAGGTTCGTGTTTCCCTATTTCGACATTATATATCTATTATATTATATATATATACCTAAATAATATATTAGTATATTAATAATAATAATAGTATTATATATATATATTATTATTAGTATTATACTATATATATATATACATATACATATACATATATATATATATATATATATAGTATATATGTATATATTATATATCATTATATATATATATAATATAGTATAATATATTATATATATTATATAGATAATAATATATATAGTAGATATATATATATAATATTAATACTATTATATATATATATTACTATAATATATATATATATATATATATATATATATATATATATATTATATATATATATTATTATATATATAATATACTAGTATTATATTATATATATATACAACCTCCTGTGGCAAACCATTTCCAAAAATTTTAACATACTCTTGCTGAAGAAGGGCTTTTCTTATATTCAGGATGGCATGCTTTTCTTTCTTAATTTTCTTTGTTATCCCTGGTCTTTCCCGTCCTAGTTGCTTACTATGAAGCAATTTATTGGGTCTTCCGTATTATCACATATTATGTAAAAATTTGTAGAATTGTATTCATGTCCCGTCTGAGAATCGCCTTTCTACCTGAAACATTTCCTAAACTCCTTCATCCTCTCTCATAGCAGTTACCCTCAAACCCAGCAGAATCTTCCTTTGTTGCTCTGCTTTGCACTCTCTCTAGCATATCTAAGTCTTTCTTAAATAAGGGGCCGCATGTTGGGCACAATACTCTATTATTGCCCCTAACATAGTTATTATACATTTTACTTATTACTTCTTTGCTCTTGAAAACAACATTGCGATTTATTATGCCAGCATCTTATTAGCTTTTATTATTTTGCTTCCAAACACTGATTACTACTTTTTAACATTACTGCTTTATAATTACACCTATATCTTTTTCTTGGTCCACCGACTCAAGCCAATCCGAATTTATTATAAAGTTTAAAACTTTTATTTTTTGAGAAACCTAGGTGAAGAACGCTTACAATTTTTACTATAAAAATTCATTTGCCACTTATCTGCCCACCCAAGAAGTTTATCAAGATCATTTTGAAGCATTTTTACATCCTTCACTTTTCCTAACTGAGGTTGGTGGCCACTTTGTATCATCTGCAAACTTTTAGAAACCTTGCATTTAAGTCAATGGTTTCTAAATCACTTATATATATGAGGAGCAATAGTAACCCCAGCTCTGAAACCCTGTGGGACACCACTCTCACTATTTCCCATGATGACTATTGCCATTTAGTGTACACACTGTGGTTTCTATTCCACAACTACTCTTTTAATCCAACCAATTCTTGAAACACTTGACCTATGTTTCACCACTAGTCCTTCTCTCTATTAATACAGAATTTCGCTCATATTGGTAAATCTGACCACAACCTATATCCTTAATTTCAATACTTTCCTCAAGAAGCGTTTTTTAGTTTCCTTGTTTTTTTTCTTGGCACTTTGATCGGGCTGATTGGGGGGACTTGCGTCGATTCTACGCTAACATATAATTGGAATGACTGCTTTTGACTCTGATGACGCTTCGGCTTCTCCACTAAGGTGGGAGCTGTAACCGTTGACGGGATGAGCAGGTTCATTCCTTTCTTCGACTAAATCTTTTCTCTTCAAAATCATATCCATGGTTCGATCGTGCTGTTCTCTGGCCATTCAGGCAGAGACAGCGCGTATCGGAGTGGAAAAATTCTCGTTCTCCATATCACTCTCGCTATTTTCACTCAGCTAGAAATCGTTGCAGGGATACTCTTCGACGAGCAAGCGGGCTTTCATTCAAACGAAAGGGCGCTAACCTCCTTATACCCTACTGAAATCTTCTGGCTTCTTGCCAAAAACATCTCTAACAAATTTCTGTAAATCATCTTTTGCCCCTCTTACTCGATCTGATGGCTCTGTTGCTAATTCTCCAACTAAAAGGCCAATCTCTTCCGCCTCCTTATTTGCCTCTAACTCAACCTTGACGATTCTGGCCTTCTTCCTTCCTCCTTCTCCTTCTCCTTCTCATCTTGTTCTATGTCTTTACCTGTGATTACATTGATCGGGTGCATGGGCTCTCCTGAGATACTATGAACGTTAGGATGGCGGGTGGCCGGATGGCATTCCTCCCGAGTTTTTGAGGGATGGCTTACGTTCTTGACCCGCCCCATCGTTCAACTATTCTCTATGTCTCAATACTAGCACTTTCAGTCAGTGTTGGAAGCAGGCACATGTCCAACCTATTCCGGAAAAATGAAGGGGCTCTGGATCCTTCTAACTATCGCCCTATAGCTCTCACTTGTATTCTATCTAAGATCTTTGAAACACTTCTTAACTCTCATTCTTAGGCCATCTGGAATCTTCGATTCTCTTCTTCCGATCAACCAGTACGGCTTTCGGCTGTTCAAGGTCTACTGGACGACTATACTTTCCTATTTAACCGATTTATGGTTTTTCCGCTCTTAGGAACTACCGGGGGACTAGCGTGGTGGCGCTTGACAATCTCCAAAGCATTTGACCGGGTGTTATGGCAC
>JABUQX010139022.1:25000-35000 GCA_015478945.1 Trachelipus rathkii | reverse complement strand
GATGATAGATAAGAGAATAATGAATAGGTATGTGAATGAAGGTGAGGGAGTCCGCGCAGATTGAGTCAATGTTAAGACTGTGAGGACACTGGGAACAAGTATATAGAGCTTTATATTATGATATATGTTGGATGAAAAGGGAAACGGATAATGCAGAATGTGGTAGGAAAGTCGTGAATGGTAGAAAGTTGGTTGGTTGCATTAACCTTGATGGATATGAGGAACTTAAGATCTTGAGTGTCGCTAGGGTTTTGCATGAGGGCATAGGTTGCTACACTGGTTAAATGTCTCATAGTTAGTGAAACAATAGTCCGCGAAAACAATGGAGAGAGTTATAAATCTAAAGGACAGAAAGTGCTTCAGAAGGACAATCCTAGGGAAGACGTGATTTAAGTTGTTGAAAGAAGTAATAATGATAAAAGAAGGATGAACGGATATTAGAATGGACGTGGTACATGAAGAGGGTTTAAAATGAGAGAATGAACTGAGAGACACTATATATAGATGTTTGTCATATAGAAAGGAATGGATTGATAAGTCGGATTGAGTATAAGACAGAATGATATTAAGTGGTAGAGTGTGCGTGAGAATCGGATAACTGCTAGGAGAGAGACCAAAGAAAAAGTGGAATTGAGTCGAGTAATAGGAATGCTGAAGGAGAACGCGAATTGAAGAGTTATTTAGGCAGAGGCTGAGAAAGAAAGGTGCATAACAGGATGACATGAATGAGTTTATAGTTGAGGGCAGGTATGGGTGTGCGTCTGCCAAGGGAAATAGAACCCGACAAATGGCCACTGAACGAGATATGACATTGGGGCCCTCGCAGTCTCGTTGAAGCCTCAGAGAGATTTTTCTGATTGACGACAAATTTCTCACAGGGAGGTATAAAGGGAAATACGAGGTACAGAAAGGAGAGGGAGAAGGCTTCTCAATTGTCTGAGCTTGACCCTCGACGTTTCTCTACTACTTTTCTGTTTCCTCTGTAATGCTACGCACCTCACCCTCCAATCGGGGATAGGAGGAAGATAAAAAAATTTTAAAAAAAATAAAAATAAAAAAATAAATAATAATAATAATTGCAGCATAATTGCAAATTAAGATCAGATTTAAATTATAATTTAAAAATTTAAATTAACGTCGTTCTTGTAAGAAATCTTAAAATCCATAGCCCAGAGAAACGATATGAATGATTCAGTAACTCTATAAAAATACAATTTATCCTTTAATAAAATACTTGTCCTACAAAAAGACAATAAAATAATGGTAAGAAGAGTGTGGTCAAGAATGAAACATTGCAACTAACAAATTAAATATAAGATATGATACAGTAATGGGAACAGATCCCACAATCACTACCCAGAAAATAGAAATAATAACAATTGAAGAGACGGGTGGGATATCAAACTCTGACCAAAAAAGGCTAGCAAACTACATATTTGCCCAAATAAAAGGACACAAATATCAATAGCTCCCCTAGTAGTCCGAAAAGTGGTATGCAATGGTATGTCTCACAAGCAAAGGTAGTAGTATGGGTAAGAGTATATAGTGCCTCCGTAGAACGTCCGTGCCATGTGTCTATACCAAAGAAGAATAAACTAGAATAGTCGGGTCCAATGTAGTGCTCCGATGTAACACCGCACACCTGCAATCAGTATGGAATAGTGTAGCGATAGCTAAAAGTATAATAGAGTTAAAAACACCTTTTCGTTAATATATATGATGTTACATAAATTCTCTAAAATCGAAGAGATCCAGGATGTAATTGGAATTGGAATGTAAATAAACTCAAGTTAAATCTGCGATCTCTGAAGAAGTGCGACGAAAATACATACCTGCAAGTAGTTATTAAAATTCCAATTGACAATTCGGATGCCCCAAGAACCCCCATAGTGTACATAGTAAATCTGCATATAATACCTATGAAAAGTTCGCATTATCGAAACTATAATACTGAATTAAAGTTTGGAGAACACCTAAATGGACAACTATCATGGGTATAAAGGAGATAATAATACGCATCCAGTAGATCCGTTAATACTGACAGGCAAGCTCAGCGATATACACCATAGAAAATCTATGCTGGTGTATGCGAGTATTTCATCGGATGAACGTGTCAAACTCCCGCTGGATTCATCAACCACACATTTTAAATCAATACACAATCCAGAGTTACACAGTGATGTAGGTGCTATAAAACATAAGGATAGGCCCTAGAGGAGGAGAGATTCACTATACCAACCAACAAAAATATAAACATGTCTCAGAAACTTATTTTATATAAACATCCTAATAGTACGTCATCATTTTAGTGCCAAATATACTCTTAATATAATGACAACGGTAACGTATATAACGATAATCAACCCCGATATCAGATGACTACCCAATCATACATGATAATGATAACCATAAGATAACCTCGCATAATGATAAAAGTAGATGAGAAGTAATCTAAGAAACATACATACTACAGGATAGAAATGTATAAATGAATAAAATTAAAGTTCATCATCTTAAATCATCTTAAAATATTCAAAATTAATTCAAATAAATAAACAATAAAAATAAAAAAAAGAAATGAAAATTTCTTAAAAACAATCAAAAGCAAATCAATATATTAATATAAAAATAATAATAAAAATAAAAATAAAAATAAAAAAAATAATAATAATAATAATAATAATAATAATAATAATAATAATAATAATAATAATAATAATAATAATAATAATAATAATAATAATAATAATAATTATTAGTAAGAAACAACCAATACTCAAGGGATTTTGTGCATCCTTCTGCCCCAGCAGTAGTATCTGACCTTGTCATGTACGTAATCCTTTAGTCTTCTTCCTGGCACCCTCATTTTTCAAAATAATTCTTTAAATATTTCAATCTTCTTCATCCACTACAGCTTTCTATCTAGAGTGGTAGCTGGGTATGGGTTCAGTTACTACTTATTTATACCCTAGAAAGGCTCATGAATGCCTCGAATTCCAGGTGCATGTTTAAGCACCCTACCACCATTTATGGAGAACCTTGGGGGGATGATGATGATGATGATGATGATGATGGTGATGATGATGGTAATGATGATGATGAAGATGATGATGGTAATGATGATGGTGATGATGATAACGATGATGATGATGACGATAATGATGGTGATAATGATGATGACAACGATGATGATGACGATGATGATGATGATCAAATCAAAATTACTTTATTCTGTCAATGGTATTTATTACATAATACATATCACTAAAAATAGCAATTTTATATAAAAAGAAATACATTGACGAGAAAAGGGCTTCTAAGGGGAAGTTTTCATCCTTTGTTAATAATAATAATAATAATAATAATAATAAAATAATAATAATAATAAAATAATTATAATAATAATAATAATAATAATAATAATAATTTGAAATGAGTGTGGTTAATAGCAATAATATTAATTTGCCTTTATTACACCTTCAAAAGCTTCCTACTGCACTAACACTAAAAAATAATAAAAGTTCATTCTTCTTCCATAACTGTGCCTTTTTACCCATTCAGAATTAGATATTTAATAAATTTTCTTTAGAAGCTTTACACGGACCCCACGGAATTATATTTCTCATTTAATTTTGTATTATAATGTACGATTTATCTCGGCATCATTAATTGGGACAGGTTTTGGGTTTCATCCATTCTGGTGGGTTTAGTGTAGGTCTCTGACCTATTTGCACCATGGGAGGACATTAAAAATCCTGTAATTATATATCTATAGTATACATAATAAAAATTAGGAATAAAAACATTTTCTCTTTTAATGTACAATACAAAATTCATTCAGTCTACTTCACCCAATCCGAAAGTGTAAATGAGATTTTTTTTCAAAATTCAATGTTCAGTTACTTCTAAGAGAGTCAGGAAGCGCCCCTTGTGGATTAGGTGCTTCGTGATATAGAAATGAACGTCCCATTTAGTGACAGGAGCTCATAAATTGTGCTATCATCTTAATTAAAATTAAAAATTTAAAAAAAGATTAGCTACGATCCAAACGCTCATTGTAAAGAGAAAATTAATAAATAATTGATATTGAAAGTTATAAAAACAGTAGGTAAATTAATTTTTCTTGCTGTGGTTTTATTAACCCCAATAATTAAATAAGATTTCCCACCAACCACAAAAAAAGTATATTAATTAAATAAAAAATATTACAACTGTAACAAATAATGCCAATTTAAATTAAAAAAAAAAAAATTAAACCCCATTTTTCAATAGATAAAATATATTTGTAAAAATAATTTATAATTTTTTATCTTATAACAATTACATTATTCAATCATTTTAAAAAAGCAAAATACAAATGGGAAGAAACATACATAAATTGAAATTAGCAAAATATAATAACAAAAAAGAATAATAATAACAAAAAAGAAAAAAAATCATTGAAATTATCTCCTATGAATAACATCTGTAAAATCTGGAACATATTCTTTTACTCATCAAGACAAAGCATAATATTTCTCTTAAAATGCAAAGGAAACACATTCGCGAAAACCATTTACCACAAATATATTTGTTTTCGACTAGATTACAAACAAATAAAGGTCAATCAGTTTGTTCCACGGGCAAAAGAGAATTGTGTTAAGTCAGGGAAAAAATAAATTGAAAACAATATATTCTCCAATGGGATATTCATCAAGAAAAAATAATACAAACATATAACTTCTCATGAACTTGAATCTATAAACAAGAATAATAACATTAGTAAGAAATCAAGCAACACAGTATAAACACTAACACTTATAATATATTTTACCTTATAATTGAGGTAACAAAGTGAGAAGTGAAGTAAGAATTAACAACATATATAAAGGAAAACTCAACTAACATACGCAATAACAACCCAAGAAATTTTCGGGTCAAGACAGAATTACAGAAAGCCCGAAATAGCATAACAAAAGAAACCAAAATCCCATACACATATCCACAATAATCCCTGATCAACTGTGGAAACAATGAAAAGACAATTAGTAATTTTCATGCTCAATATAAGCATAATAATCACAAGGGTATTATCAAATCATAATACTTGGCGAGTATCCAAACCTACTATCCCACAAATGATTTCAGTGGATTAATGAATGCTTTATTCGTCACAAAAACATTGTACATATAGCAAAGTACTAAATAATTTTAATTTGAAGACGAACATCCCAATACAGTTTGGGAAAACTGCGGCCAATTTCGAAAAACGATATGAAAATATCTTAATGTACTTTTTCTGCTAGTGTAAAAATAAAGGTGTACAGCAACAATTACGTAGCAAGGTGTAGCGGGACTATTGCCACTACAAACAGGCCAGAGCACAAGGACATTTGCTACAAACAGGCTCCCGACATCCACTATGGCTGTATTAACTAAATAAAGACTAAGAAAGGTCGAGACTATTCATTGCATCAATATTAGTAAGTACGGTATTATTGCACACTGGTGAAGAAGAAAAAACACAGAAATAATAAAGAATCTATTCACTAATAAACAGATCGTGTATGAATCGTGAACAGATGCAACTGCTTTCCTATCTTTCAACAACAATAAAAACAAAATCATTTTTTTTAATATATAAAAATTTCTATTAAAATTCATTATGAGATGATTTTAAATCAAAGTCAATAACGTCTATGCAAAACACAATTTTTTATGATTCTCCGGGCAACAACTGTAATACCTATTTATCATAACAACTATAACTAAGTAAGGTATGAAAAAAATGTGCTAAACATATTCATCCAAAAGTATTGATATTGTGACCAGGAAATTTCACAAAAAATTCAGATGTATCGGTATACACAAAAATAAGAAAAAAATAACATACACACTACATAAAGTAACATTTAATTTATTCTATATTACAACAAATGACCTCAAAAACTAATTAATTTAGAAGAAGAGAAGTTTTTAACATGGAATATTACGCTATATGGTGAGTTAACTTCACGAATCAACTCCCAAAAAAATCAGTCTACCCTAAAATACATGTTTTCGTTACAAAATTGATCCTTTGGTTAGCAAGGGACCATTCACACAGTCCAGTAAATATCCTTGATGGTGAGACGTTACGCCAATAGCTCACCTCTCGAGGTAACACCCTCACATGGTAATCTATAAATTTACCAAAGATTTTGATGGATGCACTTACAAGATTAAAGAAGAACGAAGATATCCTTATACTAAAGGCTGATTGATAAAGGTAATTCCATGACCAAGAGTACTTCAACAAAAGCTCCTTATCCTCGATAAAATTCCCAAGGAAGAGCGCACAAAAACCACTGCAACAAAGCTGTTACCAAACGCATGCTTAATTTCTATCCTAAGTCAGGCTTCTTCTTTCGGTGGATAAAAATCCATATGCCTGCACTACATTGATCCTATATTTTATTGTAGTTATACCCAGACGCACACGCAGCACAGGGCTTTGACCTTGCACATCCGACCACTTACCACAAAGAGAGAAACGAAATAGCCTTGCAAGAGTAAAGAATGGAAAACGGACTGCATAGACATCACCACTTATCTTACAACAAAACAAAAAAAAAAAAAAAAAAAAAAAAAATAAAATAAAAAACAAAAAAAAAACAACCCCCCAAACAACACCCCAAAAGCCCCAAAACCAAAAACACACCAGAAAAAAAAAAAAAAAAAAACCAAGACAAGATAAGCTAGCCAAAAACCCCCCACCACCCTCCTTTACCTCATAGCGCCAAATTTTATTAGTACGTGGAGAGAAAACTAATTTCTGGAAAAAAGGAAAAAAACTCAAAAAAAGATCCACAAAAAACAGTGAAAACCCGAAATCCGCACTTGAAAACAATATGTAACCATCAGCCAATAACCACCCACATAAACTCAGCAGGTCCAGTGAGACCAACCATCAGCTGCTCTCGCTCGAACTACACCATGTAAAAACCAAAAACGTAAAGTATAAAGAAAGATTCTGCGGACCCCCCGACGATACAAGGACAAAAGGTACCATAAAAACTCTCGGCTAAGCACGCCAATAGGAGACCTCAAGGGACGAGTCACTATAAACATATGGCAAATCTAGAATAAAAACTCATCACCAAAACTCACAGTCGTAAAGAAAATAAAACCACCAAAGTTGTTTTATCATATCCAAAGCGGTACAAAGCTTAGACAAGGGTATAAAGCTAAGAATTCAAGACTGCTGTTCCTCTATGAGCTGCACGACAAGTGAGGCCAAGGGAATGAAGATAGAGAATATAACATGTTCCCGTTGAAGTAAAGTAAGCGACACTTTTGAGAATTCTTCTATGAGCTATACAAGAGGATAGCGCCACTAACGACAGGAACACCACAAGAAAAGGCATATAAAACAAATAATATAATAAATATTAAAATCAACAGAAAAACAACCTACATAATTAGTGGAACTTTATGAGTAATCTAATCAATATAAAATAATTAATAAAAAAATAATAAAAATATAAGTCAAAACCAATAAAAACCAATAAAATAACATAAAAAAATAATAAAACCTATACAGTAAAATATATTATTAAAAAACTGTAAATAATATATAAAAGAAAGAAAATATATATAAATAAATAATATATAATCAAATAATATATTAATAAGAATATGAAATATATATATAATACATATAAATATACTCTAAAAACTAAATAACTAAAAGACAGTACCAACCCGTACTATAATACATATAGATCAATATAAAACGGTCATTTCATATAAACAAACCTATAATAAACGCACCTCACCAGCCTCACAAAACCACTTAACCAATCTTACATAACATATATCATAACAAACCACACATATCAACCAACCAAAATCACCTTATATAATATATAAAACAATCACCCTATCCAAGATACTATAATTTAACATTTAAACACACCTCAAGAGCTCCCTTCTCTCTCACGTTGGCAAGCCCGCCGAAGTGAGAATATAGACAGGATAGCCCCCAACATAACAAAAAAAAATATCACAAGTGTCTAAGACAGTACGCCAAACAACGGACCAAAAACAGCGCGATGCCCAACAAAAAGTATCGCTATAAGGGCCTCTGTATCTTGCGCACCATTATATAGACAAGACTTACATTCATAGACAACAAAAGGTCACACATTAGCTTGTGCATCGAATCGTCTCTTCATAACGAAGATTTCCACCCGCCCTCGCACCCCCTCCTCACCACCACCCATACTCGCTTCTCCCCATCGACTATCTCCTCTCGCACACTCTTACGCGCATGCCATCCTCGTCGCGCTTAGACTCTATTAAACACCCCCGCAATACCTCCACCCCTGCATTATATCAAGCTAGAAAGACTAGAATAGATACACTAAAATACATAACTAACATATAAATTTTGATGCTTATGAAGTATATGCTCAGTTCTACTGTTAAATATTATTTCTGATCATTTATAAAGTTGCCTAAGCGTTCAAAGAAAGATAAAAAATGTATAGAGTGAGATTGATAGATACCTGTATCTTTAAAAAAATATTATATATACATCTCTGAAAAAGACAAGGATGGCGTATTACAGTGTTGAAATAAACCACGCGCCAGTCATAATGATCATTAAAAACAGAATAACTTAAATAATATTATATTTCTTTTTGTGCTGTCTTTCTTCACAGAGGGCAATTAGGAAATAATGATTTCAATAAGCATTTTTGTTACATGATTGTTAACATAATCTATATAGTACAACTAAATCTCTCAAATTTACTTTCATACACAATAATCATAAATACATATGAATAATCTATAACCAATACCAATAAATCATGACACGCACTCTTCGCAACATATGTATTGGGGTCTATCAGAAAGAATATTCTCACACACAACAAGGGTTAGAAACAGAAATACTAAATAAGGCGCAAAGAGCTAAAGCAGTTCGCAAAGTGTCTAAAAAACCCACCACATGAAAACAAGAAACAGGACACAACACTAAACGAAAATAATAATGGTGTAATCAGCTGGCAAAGGACATGCACAATAATCCAACAAATAGATACTACACCGTTAGAACAAAAGATCCAAAAAAAATAAAAAAATAAAAAATAAAAAAAAAAAACATACCCGACCAATACACCGAAAAATAACACTAAACACAAAAACTAATGCATTGATTATCAAATCTTCAGAACACGAACAATACCCAAAGCATAATAGAACCCAAACAACATCGAAAACCCTCAAACAAACCGAAATACCCGCAAAACAAGATGAGCCTCCACCCAGCAACACAAGATGCACGCAAACAAAGACAAACCAATAAAAACTCCTTCAGATTCCTTATATAACACAAATAAAGTCTTATCTTAGAAACATACAAAGGCAAATGCAGATTACTCTGGAGAGTTAGATGAACGCTATTTTAAACATACCGAGATAAAGAGCTTGGCACATAATAGTGTGCCGAAAGTTAGTCTACATTTAGAAAAATATGATAAAAGAAAAGATGAAGGTTACCTCAGCTATTATTGTATTCAGAAGATTTATTTTATGTGTGTTGAAATCTAGAAGTGATATATATAATGGCATTTAAAAAAAAGGGTATTGATAGCAGTAGTTAGGCTTGAGGTATGTAAAAAGGAGGAAGTTGGACAGAAAATGTAAATAAAATAGCAGGTATAAATCAAGGGGAGATGAGAGGGTTAGAGGAGTCAGAAATAATAGACTAAGAAATATTGATCGCATCGAGAAATAAATAAACTAACTAACAACCAAGTGGACTCAAAATTTAGTATACTCGCGGAGTTCAAAAAAAAGGTACTATAATAGCTTGTTATCGGAATATTAAAATATCTCGTGAGCAGAGATAATGACCGAATCATAGTAAGAAAGTAATGAGGCAGAAAGGTGACTGAAAGCCTCAAATTTAGTAAATAGTTAACAAGAGAATTAAATCTGGAGATGTGCTTAAAAATATATTACAAAATGAGAA
>JABUQX010139022.1:7500-20000 GCA_015478945.1 Trachelipus rathkii | reverse complement strand
GAGAGAGAGAGAGAGAGAGAGAGAGAGAGAGAGAGAGAGAGAGAGAGAATCTTGGCTATTTGTAAAATTAATAGAATCTATCAACAAAGCCTTTTCAGCTGTTAAAAGAAAAAAAAGTGTTTTGGGCAAATAATAATTCAGCAGTTTTCTTAGATTGTAATATATATATATATATGTATATAATATATATATATATATATATGTATAGCAACTAATATATATATAACTTTCTAAATATCTACATATTTGTTCTTAATAATATAAAATAACATATATATATATATATCATAACTTATATATATATATAATAATAACTATTATATATAGAAGAGAGAGAGAGAGAGAGAGAGAGAGAGAGAGAGAGAGAGAGAGGAATTTCAAAATCTACTTGCACGGAGATAAAAAATTTAAATGACTTGCTGAATAGCTTTTTATAATCTTCCCCCTCTCCCTCCCCCCTTCGATTCTTCCACAATAGGATATGTGACCATAAACGACTCTAAAGAGTACTAAAACTCTTTGCAAAAAATTGGTAACGGAGGGCCAACAACCTTTCTTCATGCTCTAGTTATATATATATATATATATATATATATATATATATATATATATATATATATATATATATATATATATATATATATATATATATATATATATATATATATATATATATCAAACTTAATGAGGAAACTACTGTGACTACCGAGGTACCTAATAACCTAACCTAACCTAACCTAACCTAAATTAATTTTCATTATTATACCAGTTTGTGATCAGGAAACTTAGGAGGTTCTGGTTTTACGCTATCCTTGTGAGGTGGTTGACTATATCCTCACAAGTCACAGTACAGTTTCTACAATTTCTTATATATATATATATATATATATATGTATAATATATATATGTATATATATATAACTCTTTCTTCTTATATATATATGTATAATAATATAATATAATAATAATAATAATATATATATATAAATATATCTATATCTATCAAAATTGTTTCAGAGAAATAAATGATATTAAATGGTTACATACATTTTCGTTAAACTTGAATCTATATCAGGTGCATTGAAATATATTTGGTTACCAAAGAGCGCTTGCCCTTCTACGATAAAACGAGGACTTTCCATTTAGTTCATGGAATATATGTATATATATATAATAACATGCTATATATATATATATATATAATAACATATATATATACTATATATATATATATATATATATATATATATATATATATATATATATATATGAACAAATTGTAGAAACTGTACTGTAACTAGTGAGGATATAGTCAACCACCTCACAAGGCTAGCGTAAAAACCATAACCTCCTAAGTTTCATCACAAACTGGTATAATGAAAATTAATTTGGGATTATAGTTAGGTTGGTTCAAATTGGGATTGGAGTTAGGTTAAGTTAGGTACCTCGGTAGTCACAGTATTTTCTTCCCTTTCTGTCTGCCTGTGTATATTTAGATATAAATATATACAAAACTTTACTACAAACATATATATATAACCTCTCGGTTTCGATATATATACTAACTCTCTATATATATATATATATATATATATATGGGCATTTGGCGAAAAGGGTTTGGCAGCGCGCAAGACCACAAATGCATTTTGTTATGAACGTGACGTAAGCGGGTCATGGAGTCCAACGTACGGCTCCAAGAATGCTTACATTCTATGCAATGAGTTTTATTTTATTAAAAATAAACATAAATTTAAAATTTTATAAAAGACAAATATGAAAACACACTACCTCTCTCTTTCCTTTCGAGATATTCGGCAGCCTGAATTAACACGGCGATGTTTGCTTTCATATTGATTGTTTATAAAAAAAAAAAGTGCCACGTGAAACGAAACAAAACTTGATGAAAATCAACACCACCACTCTACACAGCGTTACAAAGTCGACTGATGAGTGACGATTGTGCCATAGTGCAATTATTATGTTTCCTTTCCCTCTCTCTCTCTCTCTCTCTCTCTCTCTCTCTCTCTCTCTCTCTCTCTCTCTCTCTCTCTCTCTCTCTCTCTCTCTCTCTCTCTCTCTCTCTCTCTCTTATTCAATGTTATGACAACAAAGAAGAAAGAGGATTGCTGTGCAAAGCTGCAAATGACGATGAGTCAAAGGAGAAACGAATTCTGTACAACGAAGTTTGCATAAAAGTAAACAATATATTTAATATTGTTTTGAAATCTCTTCAAATGGCATTTTTAGCTCTCAAAAACACTTAGCAACTAATTATGCAACTTTAATATCAACTTTCTAGTCCTACAGATTAATTTTAAAATTAAAGTTTGTTACAAAACTCCAACAATTAAATTACCTTATTTAATTAGTCGTTTAATCAAACCAACAAACTATCAGAGATTATTATTTATAAAAAAATAAAAATAATAATACAATTACATTGGAGCACATCCACACACACACACACACACACACACACACACACACACACACACATTCCACACACACACACACACACACACACACACACAATTTCAAATTCCAATGCATCATCTGATATCGAAATTTATGCATATTTAAAATCTCAATAAATATCCATACAGTAATACATTTTATATAATTTTGGGATATATATATATATATATATATATATAATATCCAATATATATATATATATATAATATATATATATAATATATATCATATATTTATATATAATTATGTATATATATAATAACTATAATATATATATATAATATATATATATATATATATATATTAACAGTTATGGAACCATACTGTAATCAATTTTATATCAAATTTTTTGGGAGGGTTAGGGAGGTCGTATCCCCCACGTCACCTGTTACCCCACTTTTGATGACGTACATATGTCGTAGACTTGGTTACGTAGTTATGAGTATGACTCATCATTAAGGGGTGCCTCACCCCTTTAAAGTTTTAGGATCCCCTTTTTATGGGTTAGAGAGATCATAAAGGATTGAAATTGGGTATACTTATAGGTGATATGGTTGATTGCAAAGTAGCAGGGCAACACAAGCAACATTTTGCAACATTCGTTTTTTCTGCGTTTGAAGTGTCGATTTAGGGTTTTTTAAACTCGGTGAACCAGTTTCTGAGAATGTTTATGGGATTGAAGCAGGTAATTCTGAGTCATGTTGACCATGGACTTGGAATCTTTCCTAACTTCTCTGATTTTGACGGTTAAAGCGTCAAATTAAGGGTTTTCAAGATCGGTGAATCCGATTCCAAAGTCCGTGAAGTGATTCGGATGTCCGATTAACCAAATCATGTCATCAGCTGACTTGGTTAAGGTCTCCCCAAATCCGAAGAAGTTTGGCTCTTTTTGCAGCGGTTGCAATACACGCTTGTATGGTCGATGAGACCTTTTTAAACGGTTTTGGATCGCTAAGCGGTAGGAAATGCCAAGGCATGTCGGCCACTGATTTAATTTTCACCCTAAAATCATTAGATTTTGACGCGTGAGGTGTCAAAGTATAGATTTCCAAGGTAAGGGAACCCATTTCCGAGGTCGACGAGGAGTTTGGGCTTAGCCCTAACGCCCTGCACACTGCACCGTACCGCACCGTCCAGCGCCCCGGCCCTCCCCGAGCCCCGCAGCGACACCGTGTAGGTTATATAAATGTATATATATATATATATATATATATATATATATATATATATATATATACTTACCTATATATATATATATATATATATATATATATTATCATCATCACCCACCTTCTTTCCACCTTGACTGGGGGTAAGATGCGTTTCATGCACCTGAAACAGAAGCAGTAGAAGAATATGACGCAAGTCGAAAAGAAAGACCACCATACCGGCCCCTTTATGCACCAGGCCAGAACTCGCCGCAGTCAGAAAAATCCCACTTACCGAACGCTGGGCTGCGACTGACCCTCACTGGCATCTAGCCAATGTGGGTTCTGCCAAACTCCATTTCTCTCAGGCATTTCCTTTAGTGACTCAATCCACTTTTCTTCATTCCTCCAGGCGGTCGATTCCCAACACACTCACAACTACACATCCGTAAATAACCGACTATCATCCATCCTTTCCACAGGATCAAACCAATGTGCTCTTGTTTATTCTCTCATTTGCTCTTTCTTCATGCCATACAACTCTCTAATAGTTTATTTCCTTATGTTCTAACTAACGCCCCTAGGATTGTCCATCTGAACGCCTTACTTTAGATCTTCTTATTCCAGACTATAGTCTCGCTACTATACGATATAACATACCCTCATGGAAGACCCTAGCGCACTTATGACTTAGTCCCTTTACATCCACCAACGATTTAATTGCACCAGCCACCTTCCTACTATTCACAACTTTCCTACTACAATCCGCATCATCCGTTCCCTTTTCATCCAACATATCTTAAATATTTAAACTCAGACACTTGTTCCAGCTGCTCACCATCTATTATAACTTCACACTGAGGACTGTCCTCACTCTGTAACCATAACCTTACTCTTATCTGTTTACTTTTTTACACACCCTTACAAATCTCTCTACCAATCCTCTCAAACTCTCTTCAGATTCGCCACACAAATGATGTCACCATATCAACTAGGTAGGGCATCCTCCACTCTCTTCCAATCTCCCTCATTCTAACACCTTCCCCTGCCATTCCCACCTCTAATTCTTTCATAAACCCATCCATATACAAATTGAATAACCAAGGAAACATAACATATCCGTGCCTCACTGCGCTATTAATATTAAACCAATCACTTTCGACTCCATTTATTCTTACACACGGTTCACTATCGTCATACATACTTTTGATTCCATTCAAGCCAACCATATATATCACCTAACACTTGCCATAGAAACCCTATTAATCCCTGTCATACGCCCATTGCAAATTTAAAACCTAATCACAATTTATTCTTCTTCTCTATCATTTTTCTCAATCATTTGTTTCAATGTAAAGATTTGATCCACACATCCTTACCACTTCAAACACCTTGTTTCTTATTCTCTATCATCATTCAAGCAGTATATTACCAAAATACCAGCATATATCTTCCCTACAACACTCAATAAACTAATTCCCCTATAATTCCTACAGTTACCATCCCTGAGTGCATGCGTAAAAAGTTCTCGTTCAGACGCTGGAAATTGTTTATTGTATGGATCATATTGGTAAATAGATTCTTTCCACTGTTTTCTTAGCTGGTAAATGAATTATAGATGTCTTTGGGTCTTATGTGAATATATATAATATAGAGTAAGGTGTAGGGTTCAAATATTATTGTATCTTTGCACCTCTGCCATAGTCTAATATACAAAGTATTCATATATAGATATTTGGAAAAGGTTGATGTAAGTCTCTTACCATCGAATTTGCCACTTCCACTGATAACTGCTCCCCAGCGGCTAAAGATATTGGATGACTATATGTTTTCTCTTGCCCAGGCTTCTGCATGATGACATATACAAAGTAATGCGTAAGAGTTTACAAAAACACGCTTATCACCAGAATAATATGAGTAATCAATGAATGTTAAATATTCAAAACCATCGGGTTTTCTTTTATATAAGATGGAGACAGTTCTGTCAGGGATCTTGATTTCTCATTGCACAATATCTTCTATAGATGTATATCTGTTAAGATGGATCAGGCTGTCTGTACAACTTTTCAACTGATGAAAAAAAACACTTTTAAAAGACAGAGCTGAACCTTTTATCATCTTACCACCTTAAAATCTACGACGATTATTATTCTAAAAAAGGTTAGAAAAAAAAGAAATATTTGAATTTATTAAATTACTGACATTTATGTATTTCAAGATAATAAAAAATTACTGAACCATACAGGTCTAAAGAGATAAGGAGTATTTTATCCAATCAGAAGGTAAACAATGACGGTGAATATTTCCAATCTGAACATGAAAAAACGAAACAAAACCTCGGTCAAAGTCTTTTACATGATATATATATATATATATATATATATATATATATATATATATATATATATATATATATATATATATATATATATATATATATATATGTATGTATGTATGTAATATATATATATGTAATGTTATGTCATATGTATATATATATATATATAATATATAATAATATATAATAATATCTTTATATATATATATATATAATAATAATAATAATAATAATAATAATAATATATATAATAATAATATATATATAAATATAAGTATAATAATATTTATATATATATATATGTAATAATATATATATATATATATTAATAATATATAATAATAAATATATATATATATATAATATGTATATAATATGTATATATATATATATATATAATAATATAATAATAATAATATAATATATATATATATATATATATATAATAATAATAATAATAATAATAATAATATAATATATAAATAATAACATAATAACAATAATATATATATATATGTATGAAATATAATAATATATATATCATAATATATAATATATATATATAATAATATATATATGTATATATATATATATATATATATATATATATAAATATATATATATACTATATATATCATGGGCGTGTGGGGCATTTTTAGACAGATAAACTAGCTATATCATATGTATATCATAATATATATATATATAATATATATATATATATATATATAACTATATATATATATATAACTCATATATATGGTATAGGATTAAATTACCACTTGAACGTGAAGTGTATTTATTTAAGGTATAGGTTCCTTTATTTGGGGACTATATAACTCTATATATATATATATTAATAATAATATATATATATATATATATATATATGTATAATAATAATATATATATATATATATATATATATATATATATATAAATGTATATATATATATATATATATATATTTATATATAACTATATATACATATATATATATATATATATGCTATATATATATATATATCTTATATATATACTATATATACCCTATATATATATATATATATATATATAAGTAATGGAGTGCTGGATGAGTTATTTCTTCTCTCTGCCACTTCACCTGTAGTTGTCACCATTTCTGTAGCCCCCGGATTTACGGGTGAAAACGAGCTCGGCCTCTTTGTAGGCGGAAGAGTTAGGCTTCTTTGAACGCTAGAGAGGAGCTGGAGCAGAAGGTGATCTGCGCTTCTTTGCAAGCTGGAGTGGGTGAGTCGGAGCTGGAGAGCCTCTTTGAAGGCTGGAGATGAGGGAGCTGGGAATTATTCTTCTTCTTGCTCGGATAACAGCAGGTCTTTAGTTGTTGAGTTTTGTAGTTCTCTTCTTCTGCTGCTGCTTGTTCCTCTGCTTCTCTGGTTGCTGTAGTAGTTATCTTGGAAGTCTTTCTCTCTCGTAGGTATCATGAAACTCAAATGTTGAACGGGATATAATATTTTTATTGAAAACGAAGTCAGTTATATATACCGACTTCGTACACATGTGTTAATCTTTAATTACAATATTTCAACTTTTTCCTAAGTACATGCAATTTTTGGTCAAAACCAAATTTTCTGTTCGTAAATTACAAATTTTTGTCAATAAAAACTATATATAATAATTATTATAATGCAATATGAACAAAACATAATACTTATATAATATTTGATATTTGTTACAATGGTAAAAAAATACTTTGAAAAAAGAGACTTTAAAAGCGAACAGAATTTCTCTCTCCAAACAAAATAAAAGTACGTCAGAACTGACGGGATTTTAGCGTAACATTTTTAATTTTATAAGTATTTTTAAAAACAACGTATAATACATTTTACGTAATAATTGTTATATAAAAAGAAAGTCTATGTCAAACAAACATTATATGATCAAACACTCCAAGCAAATATTATTGTTATGGTAGAGTACATTTCGTCTTTAATGTAAATAAATAACCTTCTTGTTCTCAAACTTATTTTGAATGAAAAAACGAAACGGGAAAAAGAACAAATACAGTTTTATAACTTCTAGTTGGGGTTCCCAAACTTTTCACCATGGCACCCATGTTGTGCCAAAAAAATTTCATGACACCTCTACTCTTAAATTGGTTTGACTACTTAGTTTAGGTCTTAGGAAAACGAAAAACACAATATAAATTTTGTGCTCTCGCTGCTTTAATGTGAAGAATGACTGTTTTAATGAATTTTCATTATTTTCTTTAAGTTTATTGGAAGTTTTATTTACCCTTAAATCACTTGACGCTGAAAGTTTACTCCTGTATCTGATTTTATGCAGCATAGACAAGATACGAATCTTTATAGATAAATTGGAATTAAAACGCACTAGTCTTTTAATGCAATGCTGACAACATTGTTTTTCTTATACCACTTGCATCCAGAACGTCTTGTATTTATATCATTGGTGTTGGTTTTAAAGTGCTGTCTTCACTGATGTCCAACAGATTTTGAAAAGCCTCATTTGTCATCCCAGTAGGTTTACGTTTCGGGTCGAAAACGGGGTTGTCATCCAGCTGTAGACATCCTCAGAATCAATATCAGGAAAATACTCAGCAATGGTTTTCAAACCTTCCAAGTGGGCAGTAATAATTTCGAGGAAGTTCGGTTGAAGATGGATCTCATTTGTTTTGACAAATTCTTGCAACCGAGGAAAGTTAAAAAAATAAAAAAAATTTGCGCAAGCCTTTTATTTTGTCTAATTGTGCTCCTCCCTTCCCTTGAAGAGATGTGGTGGTTTCATTTAGTTTTCGAATATGTCTCGAAAAGGTATCCCAATTTAAGCAGCCAATCGACATCAGTTAATTTTTGAATAAAAGACTGCTCTGTAAATGTGACCACCAATGCATCGTTTAGTTCAAACAGTCTGGCTAAAATTTTTCCCCTTGAAAGCCACCGCACTTCTGTGTGCAGCAAGAGGTGGAAGTGATCCATACCCATATCTTCGGAGGTAAGTTTTAAAAGGCGTGCTTGAAGCGGGCGGCTCTTAACATGATTAATTATCTTCACAGCATCATCCAGTACGACTTTTAAATCTTGTGGCATCTTTCTTGTTGACAGGGAATGCCGATGTATGACACAGTGGCTGCTGGTGGCGATTTCTGCCACTTGCTTCATCCTAGACACCGCTCCCTTCGTTTTTCCAACCATTGCGGCCGCTCCATCACTGCAAATATCCACACACTTGCTCCATTCCAAACCATTTTCCTGTACAAATTTGTCGATAGCATTGAAAATTTCGTCGCCAGTGTTTAAGTCTCAAGCACTTCGCTCATCAAAAGTTCCTCTTCTATTTGCATTGCGAATGGGTGCCTCACAAACAAAGAAGAACAGCAAGTCCCGCTACGTCGGTACTTTCATCAAGCTGTAAACTAAAAAATTCACGTTTTCAATCTTCTTATAAGTTCATTCTCGACTGTCTCTGAAATTGTGTTAATTCGCTTGCTTATAGTGTTATTTGATAGCTGCACAGTATCAATCTTCTTGGCCATATCTGGACCTAAAATGCAACTAACAACATCCTTCAGGCAAGGTTTAATTAATGTCTCGGCAATAGTATGCGGTTTTCCAGTTTTTGCAATATGTAAACTGACAATAAATGAAGCTTCAGTTGCGTTTTCATTTTCATTTTTAGAAATTCTCTCCATCACAGATGAACCTGCTTGAAGAGATAAAGCACGGCGTTTGAAGATTTCTTCACCTTTATGCACTAAATCAGAATGATTGCATTCCAGATGTCTTTTTAATTTGGATGGGACTAAGCAGCCATTAACAACAACTTTATGACAGTTAGCTCATTGCCCTTCGGGTGGTCATATTTTCTTATTTTTCTTCGTAGCTCCTTAACTCCAATTTTAGTGAAAATTGAAAAATGTGCCGGCACCCCTGGCACACGTTGGCTGCCGCGGTGAAAAAAGTTTGGGAACCCCTGACCTAGGTCTTAAGACTCAAAGTTAAATGCTAGATAAACGATAATTTCCATAGAATATTATACAAAAATGCTGTAAAATACAATCTTATACTATAATTTACACAATCTATCACATATCATTGGTGTAAAAATTCATTGTCTAAATACATTTTACATCTTCCGTGAGAAAAATTAATGAGCATTAGTAAACTCAAAAATAGTACGATTTTCATTATAAACAAGATTATTTTCACAAATAAGGCATACAAAATGCTAAAATAACAAAAATTACATTATTCGGTACTACATTGCCATTTCAAAAGAATAAAAACATATTAGCACTGCCCGATAAAAAAAAAAATAAATAAATAATTTTTGCAACTAGAAAGTGTATTTTCTATGATAGGCTGGTGGGTCAACTTCACCACTGTATCAAGCTATAATATATATGTAATAATAATATACTTAATATATATAATAATAATATATAATAATATATATATATATATATAACAATAATATATATATATATATATAATATATATGTATATGTATATATATATATATATATATATATATATATATATATACATATATATATAATAATATATATATATATATGTAATAATAATATATATATAATATATATACAATATATATGTATATATATGTATATATATATATATAATAATATGTATATATATATATAATAACAACAACATATATATAATGTAATAATAATATATATAATATATATAATATATATATATATATATAATAATAATAACTATAATAACTCACTGAAGATGCTTTATATTTGGTGCTCTTTTCATTACCTTTACTCTTCTTTCTTTATATACTCTTCTTATATATATATATATATATTTAGCTGTCGGTTAACATTTGAAACATTTTGATGTATTGGTAAAGTCCATGTTCATATTTCTTGCTTTGTAAAATTTGTTAATGACCTTTCGAGCAAGATGGTTTTCACTGCTATAGTTTCTCCTTTTTTTAAAAGTAGTAAATACTATATAGCATATATATATATATATATATATATATATATATATATATATATATATATATATATATATATATATATATATATATATATATATATATATATATATGGCTAATTAAAAAAATAAAGAACACACAACAACAACCCGCTAGCGACAAAAGTATGATCAAATTAAAGTAATCAAAAAGCTTAGCGCATATTTTACTAATAAAAGAAATTTGGCTCAGTCATAGAACATTCTTCATTTTGTCCCATCACCTCCTCAAAGACTGTACCTGGCTGCGGTATGTAGATGATGTCTTCGCCGCAGTCCCAATCACGACCGACCCAGTACTCATTCTCAACCACATAAATAGCATTCACCCGGACATTCAATTCACACTAGAGACCCCTCTACTCAACCAGAACTCCCTTCCCTTCTTAGACACATTAATCATATGGGATCATACCACAAAACCATCTTACCGGTATATAGCAAACTGCTACACCTTCCTTACGTTTGTGGTACTCCGCAAACACCAGGCTGGACACCAAACTTCGTGCATTCAAAATCTGTTCCCCCATGTATTTAAAACGTGAAACTGAATTTTTAAAAACAACCTTTAAAAAACTAAAATACCCCAACCCTATAATCATAAATGCATTTAAAAAAGCGAAAACAAAATTCTATTCTATAACAGAAGGTAAAGACTCCCCAAAGAAAAATCTTCTACCCACATCCCCACACATAAACATATGCCAGCTTGCTAAAATATTGCGCAAATTACACTAACCCTCATACCGATCAATAACGTTATATAAAGTCTAGCCCTCCAAAGCACGAACAAATACCCATGTATCTAAAATTCTATACAACCAGCAACCTAAATTACATAGGTGAAACCTCCGATCATAATAGAAGAATTTATCAACATAAGCACGCACTAAACACAGACAACCAAAACTCCGCCCTAACACAGCATCGTCAGGGAATCATCCTTATAAACTAAATAAAGGCAATCTCATTAAACTTTATGAATAACAATAAAGGAAAATAGCTGAAGCCTTTTGTATAAATAATCTTCCAAATTACAACCTGTGCTCTGGAGATTAATAGCATACAAAATGCCATTATGCTCAGCTCACCATTCTACAGAGGTCTCCTGGACAACCAACCAACTGAATAGACTCTTGGAGGAAATCATCACACCGTCCTGTCTTACCTGAAAGAGGCTCCCCAGACAGGAGAGAAAGTTTGTAGGTGTAAATAATTTGTGTTGAGTTCAATTACTAAATTGTTATAATATGTGTAAAATAAAAAATAAAAAAATAAAATAATTTTCTAATAACATTGGATAACCTAGGGCAGTGGTCTTCAAGCTTTTTTGAACATTACCCCTAAGACGAAAATAATTATAAGTTGTACCCTATAGGCCTGCCAATATATATATATATATATATATAATATATATATATATATATATATATATATATATATATATATATATATATATATATATATTTATATATATATATAAAAGCACGCGGAAAGAATTATATAACATATATATATATAAACTCA
>JABUQX010139022.1:0-2500 GCA_015478945.1 Trachelipus rathkii | reverse complement strand
CCTATGTGAAGGTCTTGCAGATGGTTCGCTAGTTCTAATCAGATTAGGCCTATATGCATTTACACCGATGTGCGGTGCTCATGTATATTTTAGCGCTTTTAAGGCTTTCCAGTTAAGATATCACTCTTCAAACTGGCTACGGCTGATGAAGGTGCTGCCTGCTAGCCCCTGAGGTTTCACGTCACCGATCCCAGGGAGGTGCTGTTCAAATCTGAAAACGGCGCGGGTGAAGAGGGCCGTGAAATAGGTGGTGAGTTTACATTAAATATCGGGCATATGAGCCGGAGCTGGAACTGAGGACAGATCCAGACTGGAATTCTGGCTCCAGTCACATATTGAGCCAAAATGAGGTGTCTATACTTATGTTTTTAAAGGACATAGATTCCGATTCTAGTCAGTGACGGAGTATTGGTGCATGCCGGTGAATAGCCGGTGCGGTACCAGGTTAAGTAAACATGTACTTAAGTGCCCCATAACATTGTTCTCCTTATATATATGTTTTCAGTGACGTAGAGCACGAATAATAGGTTTCCAATATAACAAGGAGTTTAAGGTCTCAACTGAGAAGATTCCAGGAACCCGCAAAAGCAGAGTTATTCTCTATCAAATTTTAAAAGTCTATAGTTCGGGCTATTATGGCTTTCCAGACGAAACAGCCAATCATTATATACGAACATTTGATCTATAATCAGATTGCTGTCATTAGCTCTATACAATTATATGCCTGCACAGTCTAACATAATCTCATTACTACAGTAACTGGATATATATAACAGGCATTCCCTTCTAACTTTGTATATTTAATATATTAACATTACGATTTTTCTTTGTAACATTCAAGTTTAGTTTTATTTATACTTCATGTTATTTTATTTTCTATAAGGAAAGTTCTTTTTTAGGAGTTTTGCTATCCACTTTTTATTTATAAGTTTTATTATTTTTTTAATAAAATAATTTTTAAACTTTTTTATTTATAAATTTTACTATTTATTTTCATTTATAAACATTTTGTTTTCTAAATTTTAAATTTATTTTATTACAAGACATGTACTTTATATATAAGCAGTAACATATTTATAACCCCCTCTATACCCCTTGCCAATCCATGTCTTGCTCTATTGACTTGCTGCTTTACGTCATATTTTGCCATGTATTATGCATAAACATATCAAAATAAGTTCTTTTGTATGAGTATAACATATAATTTATAAAACATTTTGTTTCTATTAAATTTCATTCTTTTTAAATAAAAATAACAACAATTATTCTGAAGTCACATCACAAATTTTGGGAAATTTTACAAAAATTTTCTTTTGATATAAAAAATTATTTAGTAAAGGAATTAATATCTCGCCCAACTATACAAGCTCTGAAAATTTGATGTTGATCGGATAAGTAAAAAAAATATATCTCAATATTTCATTTTTTTAATGACAAATTTCGAAAAAGTGAAATATTGATATTTTTCTGCTTATCAAGTCAATATCAAATTTTCAGATATATAAGTGGGCGAACATCTTTTTACCTAAGTGTGCGCGCCACTCAAAAGAACACAAAGACCCTCCCAAAGTTTTTGAAAATTTGTTCCAGACAAATTCAAAAGCTAATCATATACAAAAATTATCTAAAATTAAAAATGTGCTCTCCCCATTCCCATATGCCTAAGAAAAATTTCCATTCACTTCGTCGAACAGGAAAAAAATTATCGCAATTTTTCATTTCAAAATCAAAAAAAAAAAGTGAGTTTGGAAATTGCAACACTGAACACAAAACTCAAAAAATCCACAAAAATTCTATGAGCTTTTGCTTCTGTGCGTAATAGACCCATCTATTTTTATTTCAAGTTTGAAGTCATTTGAGAAATAGTGTAGGAGGAGTTTCGAAAAATGTCAAAAACATGGGTTTTGAGAAAAATTGAAAATTTTGAAAGAATGACTACAGACACCGAAAAACACCGGAAAACAACGTTTTAGAGACCAAAAAAACTATAGTTTGGGTGTTTGTAGGGTTCAAAATGTTTTGATAATTCAATTTGATGTGCATTTTTAGAGTGGGGCTAAAATGGGGTTCGTCAAATATTGAATCCTCCCCTTCAGGTTAAGATAATTTATTGAGTTATTTGATAAACGCGCCAGTTTAACAAACTCTCACACTAGAAGACATTAGAGGACAGACCATGACATTTCTTGCAACGTCTAAAAATTTTTTTGATCTTTCACCTTTCTAAATTTAAACTAATAGGTAAATTTATGATCACATGCATTTATAAAGGAAACTATAGATATTATTATAAAAATTTATTAACAAGTTATTTGAAAGTTGGGATAATAGACAAAAAAAAAAAAAAAAAAAAAAAAGCATTGCTCCGAATGCCGGGTATCATCTTTCAGCAAAATTAAAGAATACAAAGGCAGTTAATGGGCCTTCGGTCAAATTCATCCCTGGAGTTACAACACTAATATATATATATATATATATATATATATATATATATATATAT